>JANEYF010001620.1:222500-409380 GCA_029963845.1 Rhamnusium bicolor
AATTCTCAACATTCAGCTTTGTCACTTGTAATTTCCATAGAAAATAAAGACAAAATTTTTCTAAAACGGTTCCTCAAAGGAATTTATAGACAAAAACCTCCAAGACCCAAATATCAGACAACATGGGATCCAAGCTGCGTTCTCAGCTACTTGGTGACAATTCATCCCTTAAATGAAATACCAATTGTTTAACCAAAGTGTTTAATCATGATGTAGCTTTCAGTAAGCATATTATTTATGAATATGGACGTGATGATCCAATGCAATCGTATCAATGTTTGGGCTCTTGTACGCGTAAATACAGTTGCATTAGAAGTTTTAGGAAACATTTGAGAAATTTTCATTCTTATAAATCTATGAATAAAAAAGTAATTAATAAAGAATATATGTAGAAGAATTACAAAAAATTAATGAAAATGAAATAGATGCAAATAACATTACTGCAAGTGGAATCAATGATCAAAGTGAAAATTTATTTATTACTAATTTTAATTCTAATAATGAAAATTTATGTTATATTGATAAGTCTCTTTATAAAAATTATATAGAACAAAGTTATCCGGTATGCAAAAGTTTGGATGAATTATCTCAACCGTATTTAACTGAATTTAATGTTAAGCAACATGTTCATGATTTAACTTCGAAGTGGTACACCAAAAAAAAAAAATGTTTCACGCAAAGAAATCCAATCTAATATTTTAGACGTTAGTACATTTTATGAAAGATCTTTAGATTCCATAGTAGATAAAACTGCTAGTATTTTGATTGAAAATAATATCCCTGATACAGTAATATCTGATATAATTAATTTGTTTTCTCGATTAAACAAACCCTTTGATGACCTTGAGTCTGAATTTTTAAGAATCAAAGAGTACAAAAAGCAAGGCACTCTTGAGCCAGAGAGTATACTACTTGGGTCAATTCCTAGTACTAAAACAGAAAATGGAGTGACAAAAATATGTTCTCAAGAAGTTTTTGCTCAATTTATTCCAATGCGTCGAGATTTAAAAGCTTTTTTTGAACTGCCTACTATTCTGGAAAGGACTCTTCTCTACATTGAATTTTTAAAATCTAATATTGACAATGTCTCTAATTTTATTCAAGGCAGTTTATGGTCTAAAACACTATCTCAGGACCATTGCGATGATATCATCCTACCGTTATTCCTTTACTTCGATGATTTCGAAACCAATAAT
This sequence comes from Rhamnusium bicolor, assembly GCA_029963845.1. Lineage (NCBI taxonomy): Eukaryota > Metazoa > Arthropoda > Insecta > Coleoptera > Cerambycidae > Rhamnusium > Rhamnusium bicolor. The sequence continues at coordinate 223,697 of JANEYF010001620.1, forward strand.
TGTCTAAGGAGTCATGCTGGCGATGGTGGGAAAATTGGCGCCGTATATATTTTTCTCCCTTGTTTACCTCCATAATTATTCAGCAAATTGGAAAACATATTTTTATTTTAATATTTCAACTCTTTGCACAGACAAATTTTTGAAACCAAAGAATATTTCAAAAGATTATTGATGAATTAAATTTCTTAGCTGATCAAGGAATCGAAGTTGTAACTCGCCATGGAAAAAAACGTATATTTTTTTCGTTAGGTCTAGTTTTAGGCGATAATATGGGATTAAACTCAATCCTCGGTTATAATGAGTCATTCAATAGCACTTATTCGTGCCGATGTTGTGTTATAGATAAAAAAAATTCTTGGACAGCTACCACAGAATCACCTGATCTAATTAGAACGAAAGAAAGTTATGACTCAATACTAGAAACACTTGATGATCCAGAAATAGAAAATTACGGCCTTAAGGAAAAATGCGTTTTTAATGAGGTTAAACATTTTCATGCGGCTGTAAATTTTAGCGTCGACGTAATGCACAACTTATTGGAGGGCATTTGTAAAATTGAATTAGTTGAAATATTAAATTATTATATTCATGTCAAAAAAAATCATAGATGAAGAGACTCTGAACAACCGGATCGACGATTTTTCTTTCAATCGCAGTGAGCGTAAAAATAAACCACCAGAAATAATTCCTCAAAATATAAAAAATTTGAATTTAAAGTTATCTGTGTCTGAAACCCTGTATTTAATGAGACATTTTGGTTTAATCTTAGAAGACCTAATTCCGGAAGATGATGAGGTTTGAGGCGTTTATAAATCTCTTAATGAATTATTATTTATTTTTCAAGCAAAATCGTTTCATTACAAATGTCCTGATTTATTACGTACACTTATTGCAGATCATTTAGCTCTTAATAAAGCTACTTTTAAGAAAAATCTAAAGCCGAAACGCCACAAAACAACCCATTATCCGTATAATGAAATTGGCAGGACCAGTTATACATTGCAATGAAAAATCAACTAACACTACATCATAAATTATGTACTAAGGCCGTTTCAAAAAGTCAGCATGATCATGGTCCTGTACATGAATAATCGATTAATAACTTGCATAATTTTTCGGAATTAGTTCAATTAATACCCACTGAAATTAATTTAGAGAAACTTGTTTCCTTAAAATATGCGTGCTGCTTAGGAAGCAACGTATATCCTCATGACGTTATTATGGTTTTAACAGAATTTGGTCCATCTTTTTCAGAAATAAAATACATTTTTTCTTACAATAATGACAAAATTTATTTTGTTTCTCGTCAATTAAATAATACTTACTTTGATTCACATTTTCAAGCGTATTGTGTTGATGTTGATAGTAACATTCTTCATTTTTACGCTTTAGAAGAAATCGATGGCTTTTCATATATAATTAAACAATGCAATAAAAATTATTACGTCATAAATTATTGGCAAAAACAAAGCGGTTGAGAAATTCATCTAACTATTATTCTTATATTTATTATCTTTTAATTAAGTAAATGTTTATTATAGTTTTTTATGTGAATGAAAATGTATAAGTTTTTAATTTCTTTAAATAAATAATACTATTTATAAAAACAAAAGTTGTATGTGTATTCTTCATTTATTCTAATTAACAAATTACTTTTTTATTGATTGTATTGTTAAAATTCATTGTGCTATATTTAATATTTGATAAAACGCTTTATAAAGAATAAATCGTAGATATTTAAAAATTGTTATTCTGAGCGTTAATTACTATATTTTTATGAAGCAAATATTTCACTGGTAAATTATCAATTTTTATTGTTCGAAACTGCAAAATTCAAAATTTAGAATTGAATATTTACTATAGTTATATATAAAAAATAATATTAATCATGTTAAATTATACATATACATTAAATTTGAAGATTTTTAGTGTTTGAAACATTAAATTTTAAAATTTAAAAGTTATTAATTACTATAGTCACATATTACTTACTTCTATATTAAATTATACATTTCAAAATGGTGAATTTTATTATTTGAAACTTTAAAATTTGAAGTTTGAACGTTTTTATTTACTATAGTGACTGTTGTTTATTAAATTATACATATCAAGATGGTGAATTTTATTATTTGAAACTTTAAAAACTGTATCTTCACTTTGTATTATTTATTTTCTCATTTATATATTTTAGTAAATTGTTGATATATTTTTTAACTTTTTACTTATTAATAAGTATTAAATTCCGGGGCAGGTTCCGGGTTATTATTTTAAACTTTAAAAAAGTATTCGAAATCTTACTAATTTTTAAAGTTTAGTTTTTTCCGTGTATAAATTGTATAAGGAAACTACAGATCAGCACAAAATAAAAAAATGAATTTTATAAAAATTTTAATTTAAGATTTAAAATACCACACAAGGATACTTGTCGGTCGTGTGATGTATACATTGCCCAAGCAAGTTCCGCACAAGGTATGGAGAAAGAGGACCTAGAAACAAACCACAGGAAACAACTTCAGATTGCGGAAGAGCTACGAAATCAAATGAAAACTGATCTAAAAGCTGCACACGATTATGAATCATTAGAAACGTTGACATTTGAACTTACAAAATTACCTACTGGAATTATATATTATAAAAGACAACTGAATTTGTTCAATCTGGATATTAATGTTGGCAGTACAGGAAAAGGCATTTTTAATGTGTGGTTGGAATATGAAGCAAGCAGAGACACTCAAGACGTTGGTTCGTGTCTACGTAAATACATAAACGACAATATACAAGCCCCCGTCAAAAAACTAATTTTATGGTGAGATTGTGGGGGTCAAAATAGAAGCATTAAACTAGTTTTAATGCTCATCCATGTATTGCAAAATCATTCATCTCTTAAAACAATATCTTTTAATTTTCTACTCTTTGTACACAGTTTCCTGCCTAATGACTCGCACTTTGTAGAAGTTGAATATACTCTTAAGACACAACAAAGATTATACACAGACACTGACTACATAGAAATCTTGATATCTTGCCGAAAAAAAAAAAGTTTATTGTTAACCGTATTGCATCTGAAGATATGGTTTCAGTTGAAAACATGGAAAAATCAATAACAAATCGCAAATTTGATTTAAATAAAGATAGCATTAGTTGGCTGACAACTCATGTAATTACAATGAAAAAAGAAGAACCTACGATTTTATACATGAAAAATCACGTAACAGATCCTGTATTTTCAGAGGTAAATATTGAAAAAGCAGGAAAGGGGCGAAAGCCCATTTTAAAACATATAGAACTACCTCATTTGTGGCCAAATGGTAGAACGCTGTCTGTAGAAAAAATAAAAGATCTTAAAGATGTCTTTAAACTAATTCCACAAGATGCAAAGCCATTTTATAATTTTTTAAAGCATATCGAAGGAGAAAATTTTGAAGAAAATATGGAAGGACTTGGACATAATCTAGATTTTGAGATTGATAAAGACCAACTCGAGGGCTTAGCTGATGAAAAATAGTTTTTTTTTTTAGTTTAGAGATCATTTAATTTTTTTACAAATTTTCAGAGGGTTGGTTGGTTGATTATTGCAAAACAGAATTTTTGCTTTTTTGATTTTGCAACAATCGTCTAACACGCTTTAGCTATTTTTTTTTGTATTGAAATAATCGTTTTTTTCTTTCATTTTATACATGTTTAGTTTATCTGTATTTATACTGTATTGACACTTGTGGCCGAAGGCTCTGTGTAATAATCAGTTGACATTTGTAAATTTATAGTTAATAAAATTATTTTTAAAAACTGAATTCTACAAGGTTAAACTTAACTGGCGCAGCGAACAGGATAGTGGTACGTTGAAGAAATCATCGATATTCACTACAACGGAGAATTTCAATTCCTTAAGCACTGTCGAAAAAAGGCTTCGTTCATTTTTGAACATCTGGAAGGAAAATCGACCGACGATCATTTTTGCCAGAACGACTCAATTGTGAGTTCGAGAAGAGAATTATACAAGCATAAGACTCCTGAGAGAAGTCACGCACTTCATCCTTACCTTCCTGTAAGTAGAATCCCACCTCATAATTAATCCCTTAATCTTAAGAGCCAACAACACATTTATTTTCAATATATTAAAAATATATATATTTACTTAATACTTTCAATATATTGTTCACATTCAATGAATAAAAAGTTGACTGTAGAAATAATATAACGTAAGAATTATCATTTTTAACCGTATCCAAAGATACATTTTGAAAATTTTGTCACAAATAAAATCTTGTCTGTCTCAACGAATGACATTTCAGAATTTTTGAAAACTTTACCATTTTTCAATCCTGGTGATAATCTACTCATCACAAAAGTAGACAATTTAATAGAAATTTTACAACAATTTACGTTGACCGCTGTCCTAGTCCAAACTGTCCTAGTCAAACAAACAATACTAAATAAAATCAAAGGTCAGGCTTCAATTAATATTTTTCTAGAAAATACTAATATTAAACAAGCTTTAATTAAATATTATTTATCATAAAATAGTAGAAGTACAAAACGCTTTAATACAATTTGCGCAATTACATTTGACAAACGCAGAGATACTAAATTATGAAATAAACAAAATAAAAATATTAAGTTTAGAACAATTTAAAATTGGTATACGGGAATCTTATTGAACTTTATTGTCATATGTACCACCTGAAACTAGAGAAAAAGCTCTTCTAAAGTGTTATGAATACAATAACCAGATGGCAATTCGTCAGCTACATAATTCCCAAAACCCAAGACAAACTGTCCTAATTAAAAATAATCCACCTCAACAAATTAGACAAAATATCTCTAATCCACCAATGTTCTTAAATAATCCTCCACTTTTTCCGAGAGAAAATAATTTCAATCTATCTTTCTCATGACCTTTCGGAGATATAAATAAACCATTGCCCCCAAGATCATTCCATACTAATTATCAAGTTTTTGGACAGCAACAACCAGCATTTTCAAAACAGGTTTCAAGTAACTACAAACCGACACTTATGTCCACCCAAAGCGTAAATCCACGTCCCCAATTAAAATAGTATACTCAACCAAACCAAAATTTTATTTTACGAGAACTACATAACGTTGAAACTAACCTAACAAATCGAGGGTTTAGTGTTAAACAACGTTATCTCCAAAAATGGCAGATTTGACTTAACGCTATCTTTAATTTGTGAGCAGCATGACGGAATTAGTGTCAAAAGATCAAATTCCTATGACGCACGGTGCAAACTCAAAGTAAGGTTGACACTAACTACATTTTCATGATATTCATGACTCTAACAGAGTTGACGCTTTTATTATTTAAATATGTGAGATAACGAAAGATGCTATGAGCTGTTAACGTCTTTTGACGCCAACAGAATTTGAATACTTGTGATTTGATGTTGCAAAAATAAGACGATTTAGTTTTAGTTCTTCACAATCCAGGTTAAAAAAATCTGTTAAAAAATTAATAGGGCAAAAAGAATACTGCAATTATTAGAAATACAAAACAAGGTAAGTAATTCATTTATATATGTGTTCATTTTCATTAAGATAAGTAATATTATACATAATACAATAGCAAAATAAATATCATGCTGTGGATGTGGTTTATGAGAAGTTTGGGAGAAAGTAGGGCGGCATTTTAATCTAAATAAATTGTCGATTGTTGGTGGTACTGGGGGCAGAAGTATCTCTAATATTTTATAATTAAAAAAGTGTATATTGGGGGTTTGAGGGAAAAAGGAGCAGTAGTGGTGTTACAATGTAAAACATATTGATGAATATTAGTGATTTTTTATAGATATATATTGTATTTTATCGGAAAAAAGGGAATAATGTTTATTTGCTTATTTTAGAAAAAATGATAGCAAATTATGATTTTCAGAAGAGACATTTATTGGTATACCGTTTGTGGCAAATGAAGCTAGTAGCACTAGTACTGAAAATGCTTCTGGAAAAATAATACTGCATGAAACATTGCCATCTGAAGTATCGCAGGTATTATAATTCAGATAGTAAAATATTTTTGGTAATTAGGTACAGTATAAACTCAGAATTAAAAGAAATTATTTTCCCATTTTAGATCAATGAAAATCCTGATTTACGTGACTTTTCTAATTGTATAACGAAGTTCAATTATGACTTACCTGCTACAGTATCTCCAGAACTGGTAACATAGTTTTGAATAATATCTCTCATATAATAAATAGTGCATTTCTCTTTCCAGTAAACAACAGATTTAAGAGTAGATAGCCCCATAGATGATTCCATCGCAGACGCAGATTATGATCCATCAGTATATACAGAATATCGTACAGGTGACGTAATGGCAAAGCAGAAAGTAGGTTTATGTAGATATGATACAGTATTTCTAGTTTTTAATATTAATAAATTTTAGGATATCAGAAGACGTAATCCAAAAACTTACCATGTTTTAACGGCATTGAAAGTGAATGAACAGAATAATACTCATTGGAATGAACCTGAAGGTACTAGAATGATTGAAGTAGAACGTGTAGAGGAAGAGTATGTTGTTAATGAAAATACGACAGAAAAAGCACGGTTAGAAAACCCAGAATATACAAATACAGAAAATGCCAAAATTGATAAACCAAATACAAAAATAGGCAAGAAAAGAAGAAAATTTGCTGCACCAGAGGAGTGGGAACGTTGTAAGCTAAAGAAAGAAATACAGAACGGCCAGGAAATAAATCGATTAGTAGTGACAAAAATTCGAGACAGAAGTGTTCTTCCAGTCGATTGCTCCAAGTGTCCTAAAGGCTGCAATAATAAATTTAGCCCTGAAAATAGGAATTCAATAAATGAAAAATTTTGGAAACTATCAAATACTGATAAACAAAGGCAGTATTTGAGTGCGCTAATTGAAGAAAAAGATAAATTCTCGACTCGCACTGCAAATGAATTATCTAGAAAACAAAAGACCCGACTCTTTTATTTGGTAAAAAAACACATATCCAATACAGTCGTACAAAATATTATAAAGAAAAGGGATGCACATAATATAGTAGCTATGGATAAAAGAGGGAGGCATGTACCAGGAGTTAAATTGCCAGATGAGAGAAAAAAATATGTATGCGATCATATCTCCTCCTGTGAGGCAGTGCCATCCCACTATACCAGAAAGGATAGTACTAAAAATACTTACCCAGTGACTTCAACATTACAAAAATGTATGAGATGTATGTTGAGAAATGTAATACCGAAAAGATTAAACCAGTAAAATCTTGGTATTATCGTCATGTCTTTAGTAAGGACTTTAATATATCATTCCATATTCCCCGAAAATATTTGTGCGATAGTTGTTACATCTATAAAAATTTGAATGAAGAAGCGAAAGGTGCTGCATCAAATGAATATGAAAAACACATCATGAAAAAGGAAAATGCACGTGAATATAAGAATATGTTTAAAGAAAAAGCCATTAATAAAGAACTCCATTTCTATGAATTCAACTTTGAGGCTGTACGCTATTGTCCAAAAGTTAAAGCTAAGGCAATATTTTATAAAAGCCGTTTTGCAGTATATAACTTCACTGTGTATGATGTCGCTTGCAGAACTGCAACAAATTTTGTGTGACATGAATCATTAGCAGGAAGAGGATCTTGCGAGGTTGCCTCTTGTTTATTTAAATTCATGAGCAGTGTAGCTGATGGTAAAAATTTTTCTCAGATTCATGTGAAGGACAAAATAGAAACTCTATTGTCTCAGCTATGTGTCTTTATACAGTAGAAACTTTGCCAATTTCAGTGATAGATCAAATATTCTTTGAACCGGGACATTCTCAAATGGAATGTGACTCGGTTCATGCCCATGTTGAGACCGTTAGTAAAGATTTGGAGATATTCGATACATCAGGCTGGTATGCAGCAATAAGGACAATAAGGATGGCATCTAAAAAGGGAAAATATAAGGTCACTGAAATAAGTCAAAGCGATATCCTTGATTTCAAAGCTATTCAGGAGGCTATGATCAAAAATAAAAAAAATTGACACTGATGGTAATAATGTGAGATGGTTGAGCATAGTATGGCTACAATATCGAAAAGAAGATACCTCTCATATTTATTTTAAAGATGATTATACGGCCGAATCGTTTCACAAAATCAAAATCCAGAGGCGAACAATTAGATCATTTTCCATATAAAATTTAGAGCCCAAACGAAAATATAATGGCGCTCTTCCTATTGATTCTAAAAAATTAAAGGGCTTGAAGGAGCTTTGTGAAAAAAACATAATAAAAGAACAGTATTATTATTTCTATTACGGTCTCAGGGAAGGTTCAGTAGATGATACAGCTGATGAAGAATATGAAATACGAAAAGTTTTAATGTTATAAATAATGTTTTCCATTATAACTGTCTTTTAGTATTACCTTTAAATAATAAATATTTGTTTTGTACACTTTGTTTAACTCAAACCAATTATACTTTAATTTAAAACAGGCATAATTTATATTTTTTTGTACTATCGAAACATAATGCTTTTTAACGAAACATAACGTATTTTGACTCTAACAATGATTACATTTTAATAATAAAATGTAGTGACAAAAAAACGTTGTCGCAAATTTTTCAATTTTTTTTTTTTAATATTTGCAAATTAGTATAAACATAGATTTAAATTCATAGAAGGATACAAGTCAATCTGATAGGCCAGTTGCATACTGTTCAAGAACATTTAATTGGGATGAAAAGAACTATTCACCTATTGAATTAGAATTATTAAGTATTTTATCTGCGACCAGACATTTTTGCCCCTATCTATTCGGTAAACAGTTCACTATAGAAATTGAACACAACCCCTTAGCCTGGCTCTCAAAAAATTAAAGAACCGAACTCCCGTCTACTTAGATGGCGGTTAAAATTAGAAGAGTTTGATTTCATAATTAAATACAAAAAAAGGAAAGGAAAATCACGTTGCCAATGCCCTATCGAGAATAGAAATAAATTTCAATAAAAATGAATCTATTATGCCACAATGTCAAGATACTCCCGATTTAAACGACCTTGAAATACTTGAAAATCTTTAGACGAACGTGTCATTCTATAGATAATGTTGACAATGGTTTAGTAATCCCTATTACAGAACACCCTGTAAACGATTTTAAAAATCAACTTATAATTTTATTAGATAAAGACTCCAAAGAAATATCCACTATACAAAACTATCTCTTTGATAAAACCAAAACACGATTAATAATTAAAACACCTGAAAATATAGAAACTTCAATGTCTGAAATATGCAAAAACAAAATGAATCCAAATACCAACACATGCTTATTTACACCCGATGAAAAATTAAAGGAGATTACTCTAAAATTATTTAAACAATATTTAAACAATTCGGTATAACTCTTAATTTCTTCCATGAAACTTACAGACGTACACACCTGATGCACAAAAAGGACTAATAACTAACTGTCATAATGAAATACATAACGGCATAAATGAAACTTATAAACAATTAAAACAGAAATAATATTTTCCTAAGTTACAAGAAGTAACTACTGCAATTATAAATAAATGTGATATATGCCTACAAGCAAAATACGAACGAAAACCTTATAGGTAAACCTCATTTTAAAGGACCAATAATATCTAGTAAACCCTTTGATACCATACATATCGATACATTTCAATACAAAACGTCAAAATGTCTAACTATTATCGTCTCATTTTTTAACAACGCATCTTAGATAAACTAAATTAAAAAAAAGAGAACAAGTAGTAGATCTTACTAACGAAAATAACATATTATTATGTAGAAAACTCCGAAAGACAAAGCAAGCACAAACCCCTTTTTCAGAAAGCAACAATTGTAAATCAAAATGAAAATACTATTAATATTTGTAATCAGAATAAGTTAAGTAATAGAAATATTTCAAAGATCAAAAGAGTAAGAAAAAAACATCTTTTCAGATTGGCCATGATTTCAACCCAAGCACTTCAGGTCACACCGATTGAAACCGCAGGAATCCACCAAGAACCTCTGGGAACAACCAAAACCCTTGACTTTTACCATAATATATACTTTTCCTACAACTTAAAAATTATTTACGAATATTTCTTAGCCATAAAATTTAACACGATTCAAATTCTATTAAAATTCGAAAATTCTAAAAGTATTTCAAACACGCAATTTCAGTTTTTGTTAAAAGAAAAATTAATGAATATAGAACATAAAATAAATAAATTAATCTACACACCGAGAACGAAACGTTCGCTGAATAATGGTTTAGGACATACTATACGATTTATAACAGGACATTTAGATCAATCAGACCTTAATAATATTAATTACAATATTAAACTACTATCAGAAAACCAAGTAAAACTTAATAAATGAGTATCCCCTGTTCTCAAATATTACAGACAAATTTTATGTTTCAATAAAAGTTTTAGAAAATAATCAAAATCATATTGTTTCAATTATTGATACATTTAAAAATCAATTTGAACAACTGTTATTTCTGCAACAACAAAAAGACTCCTTAGATTCCTTTGAAAATCCAATAGACATTTTAATTAGAACAATAGCACTTACAAATAGAGAAATACCCAACTTAGAGATAATTTTAAAGAAACATAAGAAATTCTAAATGAATTTTTAGGTGATTATGACAAAAAAATTTTAATCCCTTATGATAAAACACATCCATTTAAAATTTTACAAAATTCACGGTTCAGAATAATTGCAATTGACAATTTATTAGTTATGGCTCTTAAGGTACCTATCCTTAATCCCATCCATTATAATATCTCAAGAATTTATCCTACTCCTAACCCAAATTATTTTTCCCTTGTTCCACTTGCAAACTTTTACTTAGAAAATTACCTGGTAACCAGATGGACAGACTCATGCCAGAGCACCATTGGAATATACATATGCCAAAACCTAGTTAACACCCACTGTACTCTTAAAAACTCAGCAAGTTGCGAATTTGCAGAAACAAAGGACGCAGAAGCTTACAAACTCATTTCACATGAAATATTGACAAAATTCTCTAAACTCAAAGAAGTAATAGAAAAATGTCAAAATATTATATCAAAACATACACTTCACCTGAACAATATATTAAGTTCAGAATGCCCAATTATTATCTACAACAATTTGATCAACACTCACATTCAAGCTACAACAATAAAATTTCGTGGCATACAAAAGTTTTTGTTACCCAAACCATCATATAAATATACCTACAATCAGCCCACCTAGCCGAGATGACAAAAATAAAGGAGGACATACGACCATTAGAAAAGGATGTGTTACCAGACGCCCCAGCCTTTAATATCACCCACGCAATCACGACAGCCATTACAACAATCTATATAATATGTATCATTGTTTTCTTATCTATGTTTAGGCAGAGACTTTATCAACTCTTCTGCGCTAAAAGACATGTTTTTCAATTCGACCAAAGTGATTTAACAACAAGTCAAACATCATTATCCCTTGACGAGGACGCCAAGAACTAGCGATGGAGGAATTATATATCTAAACCCCATTAAGTGATAGTAAATAGTTAGTTATAGTCAATAGTTTGTGATAATATTAATAATAATCGTAGACGTAAACATGATAATATCTATTATATTTTACTATAAATATAAGTTAAGGATAAACATTATTATTAATTATATATTGTCACTTGTGGTTGAAGGCTCTGTGTAATAATGAGTTGATATTTGTAAATTATTTTTAAAAACTGAATTCTATAATTGTTAAACTTAACTAACGATATTTATAGTCCTTGTACCATATCGCACCCTTGCTACAAAAATGACACAACTCAATGAATTTTGAGTTAATACTAAAAATCGCATATAAAAATAATAATCTACTATCCACGAAAAGTGTATTAAATTAACTTTGTCATTTGACCGCCAGATGGAACATGTGTCGCTTTTGCAGGTTTCGTATGCGTATTAGTACCTTCAACAAAACTGAGACATTCTTAGTTATGCTTTCACTTTGGTACAGTGGGGGTGCTGCACGAATACGTTAAAACCGTATTATTTTGAATTGTGTCGCTTTTGATGAATAGCGGTAAGTACCATTTCTGTATTATTTTGACTTAAGTCAGTTTTGCGGATAAAAATATGTTGTTAAATTTGTTTTATTTGAAGTTATGTCACTTTAGCTGCCAATAGTATTTAAAAAGCGTAAATATATTTTGATGTCACTCTTCTTGTAATTACGTCGGTCGAGTACTATAGCCACAATAGGCCTGCTGATGGCCGCAGTGGAGGGTCTACTGAGGCCCACTCACAACAAACCTAACTATACTATTCTAACAGGACTTTTGGCGGGAAACGCCAGTTACAGAATTTGGTCCCTGGGTGTCATATTGTTCTATTGGAATAGACTTTTGCAGACATTTGTGAAGCAGTTTACTATTAAATCCAGTTCTATATTGTTCCAAGTGGGAAATTTAAAAATTACATAATAATATATTGTTCTATTAGCTCCACCAATAATATTGTTTTATTATTAATTTGCTGATGTAACATTGTAGTTCTGATGTTATTGATAGACACCTCGTGTTTATCTTAATTTAATATTGTGTTTACGAAGGCGTGATTTGGCTATTTAATCCCAACTTGTGGATAAAATGGAAGAGTCTAATGCAAGGTATGTAAAAATTGTATTAGTTTGTAAGTTAATAAAATGTGTCTTTCTTAAAGAACTAATAATATAATTATGTTGCACATAACCTCACATAAAAATTTGTAAGCTGAGAATTATACTATTCTATTTGCATATTTAGCAAGAAATTAAATAAATTCAATTTTATTCTATAGCTATACTATTTAATATAATTAAGATTTATAATATTCTAAAGTTGTTTAAATTCTTTAAATGCTTGTGAGTGTTAGAAATCTTATTTAGTGCCGGTTTCTTCACCTCCAAATAAATTTACTTAGCACATTATTTACCTTGGATATGATTGTATCAATAATTGTTTCAATGGAGGTTACTTGTCAAGTAAGTTCATTTAAAGATGAAGAAACCAGTCGTAATAGGTGGATAATAATATGAATACAAAGAAATGGAATTAAAGTTAACCCATGTTTTGCCAAATATGTAGTTAGAACAATATAATTCTCATCTCACAAAATATTATTATAAAAAAGTTTTCCTTTCTATTTCAGTGTAGTATATATGGAGGATGATGAACAACGTGACCCTTTTCATGAAAGTGACGATTCTAATGCCGATCCACACTATCGACCATCAGAAGATGAAGAGGAAAACCTGCATTTTGAGAGTGATATAGTTGGAAATGCAAGTTCTGGAGATGAAGGAGTTCCATACAACGACACTGAAAGTACAATAAATAATGCAAATGAGCCTAGTGCAATAATAAAGTCAGCTTCAGGTGCAGTTAAGAAGTTAACAAGAAAAAGATAACGTAATTCGGATAGCTGGAAAAGAAATGTCAGCAAGAAGCTATGTTAAAGTGGTCAAGCATATAAAAATATAAAAGGCGCAGTTCGTAGTGCTAGGGAAGTAAAAAACCTTAAGGATTGTGAAAATAAATGCAAATACTTATGTGGGAAAAAAATTACTACATATGAACGCCAAGAAATTCACAAATCATTTTGGGGCTTATCAAACGACGGAAAATTGCATTTTTATAACAATAACACAGAGCGTCATATTATAACCAGACGTCAAACTCAAAATGAGTCGAGGCGACACTTTTCTTTCAAGTATTATTTTCACATTCGTGACGAAAAAATTAGAACATGTAAGACATTTTTTTCTGTCTACTTTGGACGTAAGTCAAAGACGTATTGAATATTTTCATAAAAATAAACGAAGTGAATTAACAGGAGTTCCACTAGAAATAAAACAGGGAAAGCACGTAAAAAAAGTTACGAGTAAGTTACGAAAAGATTCTGTTAGGGATCATATTAATTCGATTCCAAGAATAGATTCTCATTATTGTCGAAGAAACAGTAAGAAGGAATATTTTGATGTTACATTAAATTTGCAAAAGATGTATGAATTATATTTAGAATATTGTACCGAGAGAGAATTAGAACCTGTAAAACTACATCATTATCGATACAAATTTAACTATGAATTCAATATCGAGTTTCAAAAACCCAAGAAAGATAGATGCGACACATGTGAGGAGTATCGTATCAAAAAGAAAACAGGTATGACTGAAAATGAAAAGGCCATTTTTGAAAAACACGTTTCTTATAAAGAAGCCACTAAGACTGAACGTGACATTGAGCGAAAGAATAATGATAAAAGAACTGCAATCATTTGTTTCGACCTGGAGAACGTGTTTGCCTTACCACGAGATAACATTTCTTGCTTCTTCTATTCGAAAAAATTGAATACCGTAAAGCAGGGCTACTTTGCTCCTTAAGGGGTTTCTTTGCTCCGAATTTTAAAAAAGATTTAAAGCTCTCTGGATAGCTAATCAAAGAATAATAGCCAGCTATTATGATATTGTACATTAGAGGACGCACTATATATTGTGTGTAATAAACGGTGTAGCGCCATCACGTGGCATATATTATAAACCACTGTATTTTAGTGAGTAACACATGTTTTCGGCAGTTTTACGTTTTATAAAAGTTGTTTATATTTTGTGGAAAGCATAACAAAACAAAGGTATGTATGAGCTCTTCTAATGTAGAATATTATGCTTAATTTAGAATTACTTTCAGTATTTTACTAAACCTAATACTTTTTGAGTTATTGCTAAAATGCTGTAGTGAAGTAATATTTGTTTGGTTATGGGGATACTTTGCACCTGGAGCAAAATAACCCCACACTAAATATCTGTTGATATTTGTTTTTTTAGCCTCAACAGTGAATTTTCAATGTGTTACAGATGGTGCGCACTTATAGCAGAAAGTTAGGAGCTCGACGTTACCAAGATTACACACCAGAAAAATTGCAGGAATGCTTAAACGAAATTAAAAGAGGTGAAATATCCCATCGAAAAGCCGAAGCACGCTACAATATTCCAAGACACACTATTATGAATAAATTAAAGGAAAAGCACACAAAATTACCTGGAAAACCGGCAGTTTTTTCTAAGGAGGAGGAACAAACTTTCGTATCATATATCTCTGTTATGAGCGAATTTGGATTTCCTTTAACCACACATGATTTGCGTCATGTAATAAAGTCATTTTTAGATCGAATTGGTCGTTCAGTATCCTACTTTAATCAAAATATACCAGGAAAGGACTGGATAAGATCGTTTTTACAACGTCATCCACAGCTGACGGCAAGATTTGCAGCCAATATAAAACGAAGCAGGGCGGCCACCGATGAATCCATTTTACGTGAATATATTAACAACTTAGCAGAAATTGTTCGTGATGTTCCTGAACAAAACATATGGAATTTTGACGAAACGAATTTGACGGATGATCCTGGACAAAAAAAAATTATTTGTCGCCGTGGTGTAAAATACCCAGAGAAAGTATGTAACTTCAGCAAAAGCAGCACCTCTTTAATGATTTGTGGAAGTGCGGCGGGTGAGTTACTCCCACCTTATGTAATCTACAAATCGTCACAGTTATGGACAACGTGGACAGAAGCAGGACCACCAAAATGCAGATATCATCATACTACGTCTGGATGGTTCGACTCAGTTACTTTCAGTGACTGGTTTGTAACGTTACTCTTACCAAGATTAAAAAAGCTCCCTGGGAAGAAAGTAATAATTGCAGACAATCTATCTACACATTTGAATGTTGATATTTTTGAACGTTGCCGAGAAGCAAATATTTACTTCGTGTGCCTGCCACCAAATAGCACGCATCTTACGCAGCCACTAGATGTAGCATTTTTTCATCCAATGAAAGTGGCATGGAGAAAAGTTCTTACCGAGTGGAAGAGCACTCCCGAGGGTTTAAAAAACAATATATTACCAAAACAGGCTTTCCCAATGTTGTTGAGAAAGACTTTGGAAATTCTGGAGCCAAACATTCAAAAAAATTTGGAAAGTGGGTTCAGAAAATGCGGAATATATCCTTGTGACATTGAACCTCTACTTCAGCGTATTGCTAGAAAAGAAACTCATCAGGCAGCTGTAAATGCCGCTTTTCTTGACATTTTACAAGCTACGAGAATAGCTTACACAGATAGTGGCAGACTCCAACAAAAGAAAAGAAAGAAGCTGAATGTACCAGCTGGAAAAAGTGTGGCACATGAAGAAATTTTTCCTGAACCTCAAACAGGTGAGTCTTTTCAGAAACAGGGAGAGCACAACGATGATGGATCAAGTGATACAACTGAGGAAGAATTGATTTTACAAGATTCGTCTGATGATGACTTCGACACTTACAGCAAGAAGCTAATCGAACAGGAGCAAGAAGTGGAAGAAGAGGATGCGAATGTACCAAGTTTTAAGCCGATAGTTAAAGAAGTTGGGGCCTATGTCATCTTCCTGTATGAGGGTGAACAGTATCCAGGTATCATATTAAGTTTAAATAATGAAGGAGCAAACATTAGCGCAATGACCAAGTCTTTGAAGGCCTGGAAATGGCCGTCACGAAAGGATGAACTATTCTATGTTTGGAAGGATGTGGTTGGAAGCATAAATCAACCAATAGCGATTAATAGAAGAGGACTCTTCAGGATACCTGAGCTAGAGAATAATATGATGAGGGTTCTAAAATAAGTAAACACTTCATTATAAGAATATTATTATTAGTAAATGTAGTAGTTTAAGTAGATATTTTATTTTTATATGTATTTTGTTAATATTTTGAGAAAACATGAATGTTTTGTTAATAAATCCTGCTACTTAAGAGTGTTTTCATGTTAGCATGTCATTATAATAGTATTAAGTCTGTTTCCTGAGAAAAGAAAAACATCTCAGGAAAGATTTCATATAAATTTGGTGCCAAAATGTTTCATATGAATTATCTGTGCGTCAACATTACTCCACAATATTATTTGCACGTCACAGCCTATCATTTAGAACATGGCGCAAAGGGTTACTTTGCTAAACAACGATACATATATATATTTTTTTTAATAAAAATGGAGCAAAGTATCTCATATAAGCGGGTTCGCTTATATGAGATACGTAGATATGTATCGTTGTTTAGCACTTTTTCAAATGCAAAAAATTGTTTTTGCGATATTAATGTTTGCATTTAACTTAATTTTATAATTCCCGCAACCATATCTGTAGCAGAAACCATCCGTTTTTAAAAACAAATTTTAAAATTGGAGCAAAATAGCCCCGCTTTACGGTACATATAATTTAACAGGCCATTGTAACATCAACAAGCGAGGTTATTGTGCGGTATGGTGCGAAGGTACTCATGGTCGTAAAGGTATTGATATTGCTTCCGCACTTATTTACATTTTAAAAAATGTACTATTAGATCTTCCCGATATTAAAAGATTTATTCTGTGGTCCGATTCCTGCGTCCCACAGAACAGAAATTCGATTATGAGTATGGCTTTGCTCAACTTCTTAGAAGAAAATCCAAACATTGAAAGCATTACTCAAAAGTTTTGTGAGCCTGGACACAGCTCGGTCCAAGAGGTGGATAATCTGTACAGCCAGATTGAACGGCAACTTGGTCTTTTAAGATTATTGCCTACAGTAAATGGGAGAAAGTATTTTAAAGTATTTTATATGCGAATAACAAATTTTAAACAATATGAAAAGGCAGCTGAAATATTAGATTTTAAAGTTATACCTTTTGCTTCAGTAAGACAGTTAAAATTCAATTCTAATCAGCTATTTCATGTTCAGTATAAACTGAAACATGATGGATCTTTCTGCGATGTCTCAGTTGCAAGCAAACCTTCGTTACGAAAACGAAAAACGAGTGGGCCTTCTTCAGCTTCTACCTCATTGGTTTTGCCATCAGTAACGACTTGCATTGAACCTAAAAAGTGTTTGTTACCTTTCGACAAAATTATACATTTAAAGAAACTTTCTAAATTTATGCCGCTTATAGACAGCCAATTTGTATCAACTTTTTTTAAACAGTACAATGATCCAAAGATTTTTGCAGCTGAATTATCTAGACTAAAAAAAAATAGTAAAACTAGCAATATGGATGTCGAAATGCACTCGACATCTTCATCTAGCAGTGCTCTAAGAGTTGGAAGACCGGAAAAGAAGAACTTAAAAACCAAGAAAACTTCCACAATACAATAGTATGATACAATTTCATTTTGTTCCAATCAATTATTAAAAATTTGCGCTTTGTTTGTAAGAGTATTCTCACATTATTTTTAAGTATAACTTAAAATGCATTTTCAGTTAGAACAATAATGTTACATTTTTATATAACTTTAAGTTTGAATAAAATCATATTGTACTATTAGCATTTTATGTTTTTATTATAATATTTTTTTTAGTTTGTAAAATCAAAAGGGCAGAAATAATGTTCAGACAACCACATTACGTTACAATAAACACAAAAAGTAAACATTGACATACTTATTGTGTTCTAAGAGCGAAATATAATTGCAATTTTTTTAAATTGCTTGAACTGACAAATTATAAAATGTGCTGATAGAACAGTATAGTCTCGACTGACGATTAGTTGTGATTTATGCCATTTTTTTTGTAACAACTTACATTAAAACGTCAATGAATTAACTATAAAAGTCGAGTACTTTTTTGAAAATTCTAAATAATTCAAAGATAATTAATTAATTAAATAAATAATCTTTAAAAAGAGAAATATTGTTTCTACACAATAAATACATATCTTGTATTAGACATGACAGTGTTTGTTTCAGTTGTAGGTAGCAGTATGAATACCTCAAGGCGGACAGCTCTTATTGTTAATAATGCAATTGCTAAGTATCAAGCAAAAAAATCCGTCGACAACAACGGAATGTGAGGATAATGTAAAAACAACCCCTGATCAACATCCTCATGTTAAAATTGGTTCTCAACAAGATGAAAAAGCTACAAGTAGCAGCACTCAACCGGAATGTAGCAATATTTACATCGTGTCTTGCAATTTAGAACGTCCTACAGTTTTGCATTTAACCCGAAAGAAAATAAAAAATTATTATGTCTCGCCTATGCATAGCGGTGAAAGTGACGTCGATGATTCAGATGCAGATCCGGATTTCATCAACAAGGCCCTAGATGATAACATTAGTTCTACAGAGTGTGATAAAGAAAATGAGACAAAAAGTTAAAAAAGGGAAAAAAGAAACGGAATTTTGGTAATTGGTCTTCACAAAAAACTAAATTGTTAAGAAACTCTGGGCAGGCTTATGTTTCATTGTCAAAAACAAAAAAAATAATATTCGGAAAGAAAATTGGGCCCACCAAGCGGCGAAAAATGTAGGTTTCAGTGCAATAAGAAAATTAACGAAGAAAATAGAAAAGCTATTTTTTCTGGATATTGGGGACTTGCTGATTTACAAAGACAAAGGGATTTATTGTGAGACACACCGAGACGATAAAAACGAAGTATCGCTACTCATGTACACAAAATTGTAGAAGTATGAATTCGGCATTTTACTTCGATATAGACGGTAATCGTATTAGGGTCTGTAAGACATTCTTTAAAGCCACCCTCAATATTAACGATCGACCTATTCGTACCGCATTAAAAAAACTGAGAAAGGACTTATTATCGATGATAAAAGGGAAAAACACGGGAACCAGCCGAAGGTTAATCCCGAAATCAAAGAAAGCGTCAGAAATTTTATTAATGCCATACCCCAAATTGAGTCGCATTACTTGAGGGCTCAAACTAAACGGGAATATATTGACAGCTGTAAAAATTTGGCCGATCTCTACAGAGATTATAAAGAAGATCTAGAAGAACAACAACTTGCATTTGCCAATTATGTGATGTTTAATCGTATCTTTAATGGCGAATATAACATATCCTTCTACATCCCAAAGAAGGATCAATGCGATCTTTGTGTGTCATACAAAAATGCAAGTGAAGAGGAAAAACAAAAACTGACAGACACGTATAATCTCCATATAAAAGAAAAAAATCTATCACGTTTAGAAAAAGAAGCCGATAAAAAAAACTCTAATCGTTCAGTTGTCGTAGTTTATGATCTTCAGGCAGTAATGCCGGTTCCGAGAGGACAAATCTCCTCCTTCTATTACAAGAGTAAACTTAATTGTTACAACTTTACCATTAGTGAGTTATATGCTAAAAACGTCGATTGCTACTTTTGGAATGAGACTGAGGGAAACCGTGGAGCGAATTAAATTGGAAGCTGCGTACTCCTTTACCTTAAACAACTTATTGAAGAAAAATGTGAAGGTGCTGAACCTTTGGATGTTATATTCTTCTCCGACAACTGTGGCGGTCAGCAAAAAAATAAATATGTAGTCACTGCTTACTCTTACGCCGTTAATAAGTTGCCGATTCGAAGCATCACCCACAAATATTTAATACATGGGCATTCGCAAAATGGAGAGGGCAATGTACATAGTGTAACTGAAAAACAAATTACGAAATATCTTAAGTCTGCTCTGATTTATGTGCCCGATGAATATGCAACACTAATTCGGACAGCAAAAAGAAATGCTCCACCTTACAGAGTTCATGAACTTACCTTTGAAGATTTTTATGATTTTAAAACGTTGCAAGGAGAATGGCGAAAAAATTTTACAAAAAAATACTGAAGGGGTAAAAGTTAATTGGCATGATATCAAGATAATTAAAATAGACAAAGAACACCCGAATTTCTTTTTCTATAAAACTTCCTATTAACAGGTCGAATTTAAAAAAAGTTGACATGATTAATGCAAAAAAAACTAGATCTCAGAAACATAATATTAATACAGGTTCTATTAGGTTAGTTCAAGCCTATTCTAGCATGATTCCATTAAGTGACATTAAAAAGCGACACTTACAAGAGCTAGTTAAAAAAAATATAATTAAAAGGAAATATTATAACTCTTTTTTTAAAAATGTTCTAGCTCTAGTTTAGTTTTAGTCCATTAAGCGATGTTTCAACGAAGTTTAAGTTACCTACCAATAAAGACTGATAGTTAACTTTAGTTTTAGTGCAAGTTTTCAGTTTTATATTTTTGTTTTTGAATAAAAAAATGTCACAATATTTCAAAACTTCTTTATTTACAATTATTATTTACAACAAAAGTGTCCTAATTATATGTTTTGCCTTTTAGTAAAAGTGTCATTTTTCACAATAATTTCAGCATTTATACTAAAATAAAACTAGAAAAGTGACAACTCAAAACAAGCCTCTACTTAGGCTTACTAATGTGGAAAAAAGAATATAAAATTATATAAGCTTTTCCATTTCAATTTTTAGTATTAACTTAAATGACGTGATTGGTAAAAAAACGGATATTTAAAATAATAACCAGTTTTTCTCACTTTACACAAAACTTCATTTTTCCAGTTGCGTCACTTTTGTAACCACGGTGCGATATGAAAATCTCACACATTTGGCAATACTGTGATGAACTTGTCTCTTTCGGATTTGCGCACTGAAAAAAAAAACCTGGTTGTAGAACAGGGGTGCCTGGCAGGGTTGTTGATTAGAGTCCAGTTTCAAAAAAAACTGAACCCACTATTAAGATGGTAGCCATATTAAAAGAAACACTCAAATAAACTACACATAATAATATCGTGTTTAATGAACAGAAATAGTTAAACCACTCCCTACTAATTTATTATTGCGCAGAACAGTGTACGTAACAACCAATTTCACACGCTACAAATTAAAAGCTGGAATTAAAAAACAAGTAATTTCAAATCTAGTTTTTTGAGGAATTAAAATGATCAAACGTCATGTCGAGAGGGAAATCACTATGGTATTTTAGTATACAAGTGCCGGGAAGCTCGGTATATTTCAAAGTATTTTTTGGTATTCCGTGGAAGTACGCGCAATTTTTTGATAGTTTGTGGGATTTTACGAAATTTTTCAGCATTTCATGTCATTAGTCAGGATTGCTAGATTTGTAAGGTGTGAAACCCAGACAGAGTGGTAGGGTAGGGTTAGGCTAACGAAAATGCAAAATGTTTGCTGTTCAAAGTAAGCCAAACCACGTTCAATGTTCAATGTACTATATACTAATAACTGTAATACTTGTGACATCATAAAAGATTTGGTTTTCAGAACTTTCGGGGAAGAACAAAGTGTCTGCGACTAATATGTTCTGCTTTAGTGCTTTGAAGTAGTAAATTAAACAGTAGATGAGATACCCGCAAGATGAATTTTACAGAAGTATTTATCCCAGATCGCTCGTTCCGCATGTACCTCCCGCGTCAACTAAGGTCCGAGAAAACATTGTTTTTTTTTTGTAAAGTTATGACGTTTTAAAATTTTATTTTAGATGGATTATTAATTTTGCAAATTTCCTAATGTCTGAACTATAACTTTTTAAGGAAATCTGAAATATGCCGATAAATTTTGCTCCTGATTATGAAAAAAAAAATGCTTTGCTAATATTTTACAAATTAACTAAGGTAAAACACCCAGTACCTGACAGGTCTTATAATAGTTGACAGCTTTACCAAAATCTCGATAAAATAAGAGTTTGTCTGCAATAAACTCCACTAAAACATGCCTATAAGACAACTGTCTCCATCTGTTACCCAATGTACGATTTTAGCCTTGATAGTACCTTTACCGCCAAAATGGTGCCATATTGTATTAACAGGTGCATGTTGTTGTGAACTTAAATAGTGTTTTTTAGTAAATGTGTTAAAAAATCTTTAGTAGAAAAGTTGTGGTAGCTAAGGTATGTATAATATTTTTATGATGAGTAAAATTCAGCTTATAGTAGGAAGTAAAAGTGATTGTTTGCTGTATTTATTTACCTTTAATTTGTTTGAGGTTGGGTTTTTCAGGGGATTGTCAAGTATTGGTTCCAAAATATAATGTGGCTCCAAAAGCTGACAGGGGTGTCAACTTTTGGTTCCAAAGCGGTTTATATAATTTGAATTTGTTTTTTATCTCTTTTTATTCCTCTTAAAATACATTATCCATAAATGTGACTTTCGCAGTTCTAACGTGTCGATACCCAATCGCTGACACCCCCTGTCAACTTTTGGTGCTTGATATGTCAACTCTTGATCCTTTCAGGTCTTGAAGGGGGAAATAGCCATTTTTCCCTCTCCAAAGAAAAAAACTCTTAAAAACTACACAGAAGAGAGTATGCTCTCAGCATTGAAAGATTGTGACAGGGGATTATCAGCAGCTGCATCGGCAAAAAAACATGGTGTACCCAGAATTACACTACTTTATAAAACAAATGGGAAATATCCTAGAACTTCGAAAATGGGCCCAGAATCCTATCTCAACAAAGAGGAGGAAGGAATTCTTTGTGAATGGATAATTAATACCGCAAAGGCAGGGTTTCCAATTAGCAAAAATCAGCTACTAGACAGCGTGCAACAACTCATCAGAGAACTGAAGTGGCCAACCCCTTTTAAAAACGACCGTCCAGGCAAAAAATGGTGTGCACTTTTTTTAAACAGAAATCCCCAAATTTCTGTAAGGACGCCACAAAATTTAACAAACCCCAGAGCTTCCGTTACTCAAGAACGGCTTGGTGCTTGGTTCCAAGAGGTTTTTGAATACTTGCAGAATTCCAACCACAACAATATTCTCAATTACCCTGCACGAATTTTTAATTGTGATGAAGCACCCTTTTTCCTTAATCCCAAGGGGGACAAAGTGTTTACAAAAAAAGGAGAGAAAAACGTATACCAAGTTGTTAATAATGATGAAAAGGAATGCTTAACAGTTCTTGTCACCGGAAATGCTGCCGGAGATATGCCCCCACCTATGATTTTATTTAGGCATGAACAAATTCCCAAAGACGTTGCGCTCAGTGTCCCAAAATCATGGGGCATTGGAAAATCAGACTCGTGGTGGATGACGGGGGAGACTTTCTACGAGTTCATAGCAAATATATTTTACCCATGGCTTATAGAAAAACAAATCGAGTTGCCAGTAATTTTATTTATAGACGGTCATGCATCGCACCTTACACTTCATACTAGCCGTTTTTGTGAACAAAATGGGATTATTTTAGTAGCCCTCTACCCAAACGCGACGCATTTAATACAGCCTATGGATGTAGCTGTGTTCAGAACCTTGAAGGGTGGTTGGAGAGAAAACACCAAACGAGTTAGGCTGGAACGCAGTCAGAATCCATCTATAAAAAAGACTGATTTCGCAAACCTTTTGAAATTTTCTATCGACGAAAGGCTCCATCCTAATATCCTGAAAAATGGTTTCATGAAATGTCCATGGAACCCTCAAGAAGTGCAGTTGAAAAAAGATTCCGTTATAAGAGATAATGGAAAAAAAGCAGATCTTGCAAATTTGAAGAAGGAATGAGGTTTTTGGAAACCCAAATAGATAAAGAGATAATTAACAAGTTTAGAAAAATGGAAAGATGGGAAGGTGCAGTAGAGGACATATCTCTTTTTCAATTTTATAAAAAAAATTGAAGCGAAAGTAAAAAAGTTGAAGAAGGAAGCATGGGGAGAAGATTTGTATGCATCGACCAAGACAAAAACGACCCAGAGAACGGAGAAAGTGAGAATTCAGTAACAAAGGACAAATTATTAGAAACACAAAACGACAAACAATCATCGGCGATAATCTCTGTAAATAGTGAACAACCGTCGACCTCTCAAGAAAAAACACCAATTAAAATAATTAGCAATATTTTGATACAAAGGACCAACGAAGAAAATGTACCATCTCCTAGTGAACATCCGAGTGAAGAACCGACGACGTCTCAGGAAGGAACACCTTTAAAAATAATTAGCGATAATTTATTACAAAACACCGAGCAAACCCCCAAAGAAGATAAAACTATACCATCTCCTTTTAAGAGAGCACTAATATGGCCAGAGCCGAAGCCAGCCAAAAAAAGAGAGCAGCAAAAGAAACTTCCATCGGTAGTAACTTCCAAAGCATGGTAGGATTATCACGAATCAAAAGAGAGAAAGAAAAAGGAGGAAGAAGAACAAAAGATAAAAAAGCCGAGGAACGACAAAAAAAGAGAGAACAGCAGAACAAATTAAAAGAACAGAAAACGGCAGCAAAAGAGAATAAAACAAAATCTAAGAAATATTTATCAAAAAAAACGAACCTACAGGTATAGTTTTTCATCAGATTCTGAAAAGTCTAATTCTTGGAAGTCTTCCGGAAGCAGCGATGAAATGCAGGATGATAATATGGATGAAAATGGCGATGAAGAAGAACAATTATTAGTTGACATTCGTAACCAGGACAAGGTATTCAAGGAGAGTGATTATGTTTTAGTAGAGTTTCCTGGAAAAAAGCGACAGCATAGATATGTATGTGTTATTCAAAGACTGTTGTCGGAGAGCGAAGCAGACGTTGTCGCAATGAAACAATATGAAAATACAGTTCTTTAAACTAAATGAAGATGATGTAAGCATAATTTGTTTAAAACAGATAATAAAAAAACTTATGATTCCAGAAATGATTGTATGCGGAGATCGTTTAAAATATAAATTCAAAGAGAAATTATCTGTCGATGGCTAGTTTTTCTATGATGATCTAAGTAAGTGTAATCTCGATCTTCCTTGATTCTATTTTCATATTTATAAAAATTATTTTGTGTTATTTGCTGATATTCACCTACTTATGTACTTAATGTAATAATTACTTTTCAAAGTTATTTTAAAAAAGCTGTTTTGTTTGTTCAAATCATCTTAGTTATTTATGTTTTCTTACCAATTGTTGTTTGTCAACATTTTACCAAAGAATTGAGTTTTGTTTTGCATATCTGCGGATATTTGTATTGTATGTGTTCTACCAAAGTTAGGTTATTAACTAAATTATGTTTCTATGGTAATATATGTATCATTTAACAAGTATTCTAAATTTTCTCTCATATTTTTATCTGAAATACAAGGTGTCAACCAGTGGGTCTAAGACTGTTAGCTAATGGTATTAAAGAGAGTCCTTATAAAATTTTGGTTTAAACGCGTTCTAAAGTTTTTAAAAAATTATTTGACAATGACAAACACTAACAAATATATGTATTTTCATATGGCTTTAAACTACTTAGTTTAGATTAATAAATAAAATAGTTTTGGCTGAAATGTCAGCTTTTGGTTCAAAATGTTGTCAAGAAATGGGTATATCCAAATTTTCATATTTCAGCTATTGGCTATTTTACACTATTTCAAAAAAATTATGATATTTTTCTAAGACTAATCAATAAAGGTATTTTTACGATTGTAAGGGGTACAAAACACCATGAGACACATCAAAATCATATTATTTTTCTTTAAAGAATTTAATAAACCAGTGAAAAATCATATTGATTCTGAAATGTTCCTTAACTTGTCAGCTACTGGGTCCTTTACCTTACAAAACAACAGTAAAATGGTGTGAAAAAACTTTTTTTGATTTGCAAAACGACAGGTATGCCGAAAGTTGCACAAGGAAAGATGAAGTTCAAGTGAAAAACTAAAAAATTTTTCGGACTACCTTTTGAGGTGCCCATCCATCCCCAAAAATATTTTGTCTCATTGAACTTTTTTTTTGCATTATGCCAATTGACTTCTTTGCATCATAAATAACAAGTATACCAAATTTCAGTACAATAGATTCACTTTTTGAGGTTCTCTAATGCCTTGGTTTTTCTGTACAAAATAACGCTTTTGATTTTTTTTACACAAAACTTTAATTAAACCGTTTTAGAGAAAAACGAATACAAAAACTGAAAATTAAAACATTCTTAAATACTAACAGTTATTATATGATGCAACATTTTTTTAGGGTGGCTGGGGCACCTCTGAAAAATTTGCAATTTTGCACATATAACAATTTTCC
This sequence comes from Rhamnusium bicolor, assembly GCA_029963845.1. Lineage (NCBI taxonomy): Eukaryota > Metazoa > Arthropoda > Insecta > Coleoptera > Cerambycidae > Rhamnusium > Rhamnusium bicolor. Next base: position 250,519 of record JANEYF010001620.1, read on the forward strand.
ACATGCCTGCAGTTTTATAAATTCCAAACAAAATTTTTCGTCCCACATTCGACATTCCATTTTTGCAATTTTTATTGGCAAACCAATTGTAGTTATCTTGAAATATGGTATGGGTTCCTTGTTCTATTTGTTAGATATGGTATAACCTATAATTCACCTACCATCGCTGGATTGTAAAAACCTTAGTATGGACTTTGACGATGGTTATTGCAATATAGTTGATATTTCACAATATACAATACCTGATGATAAATTTGAACCAAGAACTGCAGAGAAAGATGAACTATCTCTTCTGATTCTGTTTATAAAAATTTCACCAGATAATTTTGGATCTTAAAGATTATTCGCATAAACAATTAGAACTAACAGTGACTAGCACCTCCCTTAAAGTCGATTTACCAAACAGTAAATCTATTATTATAAAAAAAAACAACGATTTGTTGGCTTTTGTTCGATGGGAGAGGAAAGTTAAGTATCGACAGACTAAAAAGTTTTATAGTTTATTTCAAACCTATATTCAACATAAAATACGTCGGCTTCTTTAACGGCCGTCAAGGGATTAAAGAAGCCGACGTTTTTGTACGTTGCATATACATTTGAAATAAACTGTATAGTATATAAAAGAAAAAAAAACTAAAGAAGGAAATGAGGAGAGGTCAGTAAAGAAAGGATCTGGAAGATTCAGAAGATGACTTAGATGTAAATATTCCATATGATGACTCTAGCGACACTGAAAGTTTTTATGTGGACGATTCGACAGCAGGATACAAATTTTTGAAAGATGAATATTTTGCATGAACAGTATTACGTAGTCCACTATGATGAGGACGGGTATACCGTGTTTTCATATTTGCAGACTACATAGAGAAGCAGCGTCGTTCGAACTCGTACATTCGGAGCAGAGGGGAGAGCATGGACTGCATGGTTGCCACCATAGACTAAGGGTTCTCTATGGTTGCCACTGTGGCAAATTCACGACGGTCAGCCACATGTTGTATATAAGGAACTACCCGAGCTGGACCCAACGCTTTCCTGTAGTGATTTGAAATCAAAGCACAGTATAGGCAAAATTATAGAAAATATCGGAGATGATATATTAAAGATAAAATTTTTAAAATAAACAGTCAATTCTTATATCTAGCCAAAACCGACATTACTTTGGTAGCAAAAGTACATTTTTATGAACCAACAAACCTCTTTGTCAGAACCGTTAAAATAAATAAAGAGTACAAATTGAAAAAGCACATTCTACCGTAGATCCAGTTTGTGTTTTTATAATAGTATTTTGGGTTATGATATTTTTATGTTTTTGTGAGACTGCAATGAGCACTTGTTACACATAACATTTTCAACTTGTTCATTATATGTATATTATATAAGTACATATTTTCGAAAAAAATTGTTTTGCTAAGTTTAAAATGTAAATGTGATTATTATTTACGTTTTTTTTTACTTACTAAAAAAAGATTTTTCTATATTATAAAAGTTTACTTATTGTGCTAAAGGTGCTTTTGATTATTTTTTTAATAAATGATAACTATTTTTAATTATGTTTAATTTCGACACACGCACATAACGCAGGAATTTTCAGTAGTAATTGTCGACCTAATTCGCAAATCACATACTAGGTTCGAAAACGTGACTTTAAAGGACACCAAAAACAATTTTAAAAATATAATTGTTTAAACTAACATACTTTAATTTGGCACAATATCAACTGTTTATAATATTTGTAAATGTTTTAACACACAACTATGTGACATCCTTACGTCTGTGCCATTTCACGGGTGATTAAACAGAGTTTTGTGAATTGCATGTTGGCATCAGAACTCCTGGACTTTTGTGAAAAGTTTTCTTAGTTTTAATATATCCTGAAATGTTTTTGGAGTTGCATGAAATGACTACAAGAAAGCTTTATATTTCTACTACCAGATCATGCATAAATATCAATTTAACTAAAGGCTGACTTATGTGATTTACAAATTAGACCAACGATATATCGAGGAAACATTAGTTGGTCAGAAAAAATTATACGCGAAAAATTATTGCTAGAGTAACATAATTAGTACGACATTATTTCAGTCTATTTGACAGAGTTATAGTGTGTAGTTGTGAGATAAAAAACAGATGGCCAATTGCGATTATACCTTCAATAAAGTAGAGAAATTGTCGCAAATTTATAGGAATTTCAGAGGAAGTTCTATGGTATTGCGGTTGAAACCTGAAAGTTCGCATGCCAGTTTAACAAAGTACTAAGGGAGTCCATGGAATTTCAATAAACTACCGGAAAGTTCGATAAAATAACGGGAACTGTGTGGTAGTCCAGAGGAATTTCAATAAAATACGAGGAAGTTCGTGGTATTTTTAGTGTACAATATTTGGTCACTGATTTCCCCTTTGCATCAAGTAGTGTCAAATACATAAGTACATGAATTTAAAAAATTCTTTATTATTTATAACATTTAATCAATATTAATCGTTTTCATTATGTATCTTAATACACACAAATGTACATACCTCTTAAAAAAATACATTTGTCTTATATGAATGGAAATAACAACAAATCGAAACAACGAATAACTGTGATCTCTACAAAACACTAAAACATAATGGCCGATGCCGAATTTGAGCTCTTAAGGCAGCCAAATCAACCGGTTGATCGTATTATGGGTTTTAGAAATACAAGGAACAGAAAAATTCTATTAAGTGGAAGAACAGCCTGCACGGTTTGCAAAGCCGTGCAAAGCTGAACTTCGCCCATTCATAAATGATGTATGTCATTATTGAATAAAGTGTGTTATTATTATTATTATTTTTATTTAAATATTGAGCGCATTTGCGGGAAGTGGCTTAACTATTTATGGTTATTCAACACGGTATAAACAATCTATAAATAAAAGAAATTCTTAAAAGAAATAATTTCGTGAAACTGTCTCCAATTTTGCCTCTATATTTTTTTAAAACATTTTACAGTTTCAGAAAATAATATACACATACATTTTACATAGTCATCCTTGTAACCAAACATTTCATGATTATAAAGTAGGCTAATCAGATATTTCTGATGTGTATTTCTCTCGAAAAACATAAAATGTATCAAACACATAGAAAAAAATTTGAGACTATTTCATCAAGGTTGTTTTCTATTAAAACAATTTCCCTGTGACTTTTTTTTGGTTGTTGAGTTATTGGACTTTTTATTTACGAAGATGGTACCTATCCATATTGATAGTGGGCTAGTTGTTTTTTGGAGTACCTTCTTAAAATATTCATTGAATTCTAATCTACAAAAAATCATGTCTCCATATATGCGTGGATGAGTACACATGCACCTTCTTGATGTCTTAGTACAGAAATTAAATCAGACATACTACGTCATTAATTTTAATTCCTTTGTCAAGTAGTCTTTCTTACAAAATTGTAAATTTAACTTACATAAATATTTCACAACTACAAAAGGATCTTCAGGATGCTTCTCGATGTCATCTATTACAGCTTTTATTCTATTCCTAACGTTTATTATGGTCTCTTTGTTTATGTTTTTAATTAAATTATTATCTGCGTTCCAAAAGTAAGCAATTTCTCCTTTACTGAGACAGCTGTAATATTCCTTTAAAATCTGCAATAATAAAATAAATATACATATATGGATATGCGCATAGCATATTATTTGCTTATACGAATTTCCAGATACGAATTAGAAAAATTAAAGAAAATTGTTTAGGTATAAAACATTATTAATAATGAACTTTCTTCCTCTATGATGTAAAAAATTATCTATTTTTTATACGTATATTGAAATCTGAAATCTAGATTTACAAATATATCAGATACAAATACTAAATTTAAAAAAATGTGTATATTATTCATAGCACAACTGTTATAATGCCATTTTGAATATAATACTTGTCAAGAAAATAGTTATTTACCTAACAAGACCAGAAAGTGAATCTTTAATTGGCGAGCTAGCAAATTCCAGGGCGAGCTGGTAATTTTCAGGGCAAGCCCTAGCAAGTTCTGAAAGTCAGTGAACCCAGTAAGGACACTTGCCGGGTGTGTTGCGTAAAATATAGTTTCCTGCAACCTTGCTAGTACCAAACAAATTTTTAACTTTAACAAAATCCATAAAATTCAACTGAGAGATGTCAGCTTACTTTAAAAAAAGGACTAGATTAATCATTTTTAATTGTTTCAGATATTATTGTCAACCAAAAGTGCATAGACCAGTAAATATGTATTTCCACTCAAAAAAATTGACAAAAAAACAATTAACTTTCTAGGCAGTTGCAGAAAAACTAATTACATTAACATTTAATTAAACAATCATTTCTAGTTTACAGCAGTACACATTTACATGTATACATTTCAGAGCATTACAGAGTCAAAATTTAATAATTAAACACACAATTAAACACAAGCGAATCGTGCCATATACCCCAAAAAAGAAACACGACGCAGCTACAGACACCGGTGTTTTGGAATTATTATTCCTCGAGCACTGTGAAAATAAATATAATTAAATATACGCAAATCAAAAACTTATCATGACGTAGTTATTTACTTTTATAAAAATCTGTTTATGACACCTAACTCTTTATTCTGTTAAAAAATTCATATTAATCAAATATACCTAGTACCAATCAACTTTTTACTCTGTTAAAAAATCCTCACATTAACCACCGAAAAGTTGTAGAAATTATTTGACCCCTAAATAAAAAAAAAAAATGTTTTACCCAGCGCTGAACAATACTTCCGAGCCTTTGAATCTCACAGGAGTTTCACTAGCATATTACCTACAGTCACGACCCACATCTTGCAGTGTTAATGCCTTCCGACAGCAATGTAGGCTTTATCTCTCCAAATACTTACACCGATTTATTAAACGAATTTTTTTCCAACTGAAAATTTATTCCCTGACGAGTCATTTTTACTTGTTTGTGGGCGATTAAATTTTAGATTATATGTTATTCGGGGTAACTTAGTCCAGCTGGGGTTCCCTCAGATAATACGAGGTTGAATAATGTAAGTCGTGTTGCACCTATATGACAGTAATTGAATTAAATTTTTCGTGGGTCATATTACCGAGGACATAACAGTGAACACCTTAATTTATATGTGCAGTTTATATCTGTCACATTTTGCGCAAACAGCAATTAAAGTGAGCTGTGAAAAACCACCTGTTTGAAAAGTGGTGAAATGAAACTGATTAATGTATAGTAATAACAGAGTATAGGAGAGCGAACAGGTGAGTATAAATTAGCTTTAGATCAGCGGTTCTTAACCCGTGGTCCGCGGACCATATCGTTGGTCTACGAAGGTCTTTATAGTAAATAACTGCTCCAGATTTTAATACGTAAGTAAACTAAACCTTGTTTGTTTTGTTTATGGCACACGTTAATTCTAAGTAGGTACTGTGAATACTACATTCGTATTTAACATTTTACTTTATTACGTCACATTCTCAAATCTGCTAGGTTTCTTTTTAATTGCGATTTAATTTGTACCCCAGTTCCAGGGGTTTGTCATTAAAATTAGGTATGTTTTATCCATATTTTTTTCTGTGACCACTTTCAATTATTAATGTACATAGGTTATTAAGTAGGTGGGAATAATATAATTATTTTGTTTTCAGAAAAAATGCTACCGAAACGAAAGTATGACGGCGATTACATTAAAACTGGGCTTTACTTCAATAGAAAGAAATGGGGAGACTAGACCTCAATACGTAATATGCACAACTGTTCTTGTCAATGATGCTTTAAAGCCGGCAAAGTTGGAACGTCATTTAAAGACCGTGCATCCAAATTATTGTGACCGTCCGCGAGAATTCTTCGAAAGCAAACTAATAAATCTAAAAAAAAAATTAGACTTGGACCCAGTCGAACAAGTTATGCAACATCTGAAAAAAACATTAACGGCATCGTTTGAAATTTCAAAATTGATTGCCAAATCCAAAAAAAGAACACACAATCCAGTGAATCTCTAATAAAGCCTTGTATGCTTAAAGCTACAGAAGAGTTTTTAGGGCAGGAAGCTCAAAAGAAAATTCGTGAAATACCACTTTCAAACGACACAGTGAAGTCGCGTATTCAAAAATGTCAAATGATATTGAAGAACAAGTTATTGACAATATAAAATGTAGCCCTTATTTTGCGCTACAATGTGATGAATCTACCGACGTTTCACAATTTTGTCAATTACTTGTATTTATTCAATTTTTGAATGACAATAAAAAGAGGAGTTACTATTTTCTCAAGAACTGGAAACAACGACGCAAGGTGCAGATGTTATAAATGTAATAAGTCAACATTTGGAGAAACATGGACATAAGTGGCAAAAGCTTGCGGGGTTTTGTACGGACGGTGCTCCTGCTATGCTTGGTTCCCGCTCTGCTCTTGTAGCGTTGATAAAAACAAAAAATGAATCTGCAATTACGACACACTGCGTTATTCATCGACAAGCATTGGTTGCCAAAACGCTTCCGGAATGCTTTGCTATTGCGATGAAAACAGCTATAAAAGTAGTTAACTTCATTAAAAACAGTGCACTTAACACTCGTCTCTTCAAACAATTGTGCTCTGATATGAACTCTGAACACGAAACTCTGCTTTTCCACACGGAAGTGCGTTGGCTTCCCAAAGGAATCATACTATCGAGGTTGTACTAACTGAGAGAGCAAGTACAAATATTCTTAACTAAGAAGAATAAAGAGTTGCTGGATCAGTTCTGTAAGTCCAAATTTCAAATACGTTTTGCTTATTTGGTCGATTTTTTCGCACAACTAAATAAATTGAACCTTCAACTGCAATGTTCAGAAAATTTGAAGTTGCAAGACACGAGTAATATATTTGCATATGAAGATAAAATCAGTGCATTTATCGCTAAAATCGATCTATGGATCAACAAAGTCGAAAGAGAAAACGTTTCTGCGTTTGATACGCTGAATCAAATTATTGACAGACAGTGTGCTGAGATTAAAGCAGAAATACAAAAGAATATTACACTCCATTTGAAAAACTTAAAAAGTTAATTCAATCGCTAGATTCCTGACTGCGAGGACAAAGGTATTAGGAAATTGATTCGGAATCCTTTCATTGTCAACGTTTCTGAGGTGCCTGATGAAATTCAAGAAGAAGTGATTGAAATGCAACACGATAGTAACTTGAAAGATACATTCGAGACAGGAATTAATCTTGAAGATCTTTGGAGCCAAAAGGCAATTTCTTTCCCAAAGATTAGAGAAATTGCTATACGTTGCCTAACTTTGTTTTCATCGACATATCTATGCGAGCAGGGGTTTTCGGCGCTTCTGATAATTAAAAATAAGCACTGAAATCGGTTGGATGCCAGTGCCGATATGCGTTTGGCTTTGAGTAGCACTGAACCAAGAATTCAGAAGTTAGTAAAGAGTATGCTGTCACAAAAATCGCAATAAAATAATATACTTATCTCTGTAATGTAAAACTTTCGTAAAAAAATTAAAATACTGTTGGCTTTGAACAATTGTATGCGTGTTTTATTTATAGATAGAACAACCCTTTATTCATTTACTTACATTTACTGTATATTACCTCCAAACAATTGGTGGTTCATGGCAAGACAGAAATTTTGTCAAATGGTCCCTCATCACTAAAAGGTTAAAAACCACTGTTTTAGATAAACGTAATTAGAGGGGGTAACGACTTTTGTATATTAATACGGGAACTACGCGAACTTAACAAAATCATCAATTTGCAACAGACGATCCTGGTAATCCAAGAACTTAATCAAATGTTAAAGTCCGTTGCGGACCCAATGCAAGCAATTATAATTTCACAAAATTTCACTGAGAATATTTTACCTAAATATCAAATTCTCAATTAATTGCTTGCAATGGAACTACAACGGACTAAAAGTTAATGAACTCAAAACTTTCAAAATAATATAAACATAGTTTTCTTATCGGAAATTAATCTCAAGCTTAATCATAACAATAAAATTAACTCTTTCTCTTTGTTATAGATTTGACAGAATTGAGCGGAGAGGTGGAGGCGTGGCCATCATAGTGAAGAAAGACCTCCCTCATATTTCGTTGCCGTCTGCCACATTGAATATTAAAAACATAAGTATACAGTTGGGGGATGGTACTACCATGACTGCTCCCTGTAACTTCCCCAGAGATCGCAATACCGATAATGATTTAAATATTTTATTCAACTATGATAAGGTTATTCTTGCAGGGGACCTAAATGCCAAGCACGCTGTCTGGATGAACAGAAGAGTCAACGCCAATGGTACTATCGACGAATTCCTCCACTTACTATCCTGAAAATAATACCACCTCTTCCTATATTTACATTATCCTAAATAAAATCTATGTACATGACCAGTTGCTCGGAAGGAATTAAATTCCAATCATAATCCAGTGACCTTCAGTCTGCGCCATATCGATCGTAATGCTCTAACGAGAAATGTTTATAATTATAAAACCACAAATTGGCCTAAATTCAAACAATTGCTAAATAATTATACTATAATTAATTCCAATATTAATACAAAATATAATCTGGATATCGAAATAGACATATTAACCAAAAATATCTGCAAAGCCAGAGGTAAAACCACCCAACAAGCTAAAATCGGGCCTAGGCCTGAAATTATTACCAGAAGAAATAAAAAAAACTCATCGGTTTTAAAAAACAAAATCAGGCGAAGGTGGCAACATAGTAAGCGCAGGATCGACAAGCGCAGATTGAAAAACTTACAACAAATCAATAAGATGTAATAAAGAGGCCATATATAATGCCCTACTTTCCAGTATTGAAGGATACATGCAGCACGTGGCAAACAGAAACCATCAGTATAGAGCTCTTCGTATTTTAAAATCAAATTTTAAAGAAGATAAAATCCTCTTGCATACGGATTTCTCGAAAAACTTCGTATGTAAACACACACGAGAAATACAGTCGATGCATTTTGGGGTACCGAAAGAACAAGCAGTTATGCATACTGTAGTAGCATATTTAAAAGTAGGAGAAAAAGTAATAAATAAAAGTTTTGTACCATAACAGAAAACTCGAGAAAAGATCCTCAAGCAATAATGACTCATTTGAAGCCGATTTTTGAAATTTTGCTGTCACTTGTGCCTCATTTGACAACAATACATTTCCTAAGTGATGGGCTATCTACCCAATATAGAAATTACAAAATGTTTCATCTACTGGGCAACGAAATTCCGAAAATGCTTCCTTCAACAGTCAGTACTATAATTTGGAATTATTCCGAAAAAGGACATGGGAAAGGTGCCCCCGATGGGGTGGTGGGATATTTGAAACGAATAGCAGACACACTAATTGCTCATGGGGAAGACATTCCTGATGTTTTTTCACTGGTAAAAGCGCTGAAAGAAAATGTTAGCAAAAGCAAAAGTTATTTATATTTCAACAAACGAAATAAATGCCGATATCATAAATCTTCCACAAAAAATTCAACGCCTTAAGGGTACGCTTCAAACTCATCAGGTGACTTACACGAAAAATCATGGCTTTATACACTTCAGACGACTTACATGCATGGAATGTCAACCTGACGACAATTGTTCTCATTTTGAACTGGGGAAATTATCCATGAACACCCAAAAACTTTAAACATAACTGGGCCGTTCTTTAAACTTAAAGACATTTATTAAACTTTGTTTTCCTTGTCATGTGCTCTTTTAATAATATGTTTTTACTCTCTAATCAATCATATAGTTTCGATGGTTCGATGAAGAGAAAATCAAAGGGCCCATTATTTTAAATTATTTAATTTTCTTTAACTTAGACATAGAATCTCGAATTGCAACAATGTTTACAGCTCTGATTCATCATATTCAGAGGGTAAAGAAAGGAATAGTAAACTTGAAGAACAGGAGAATAGTATGCTTTTTGACGTCGACGTGAATCAGGGCGACTTTGTTTTGGTTAAGTTTTTAGGAAAAAAATCCTTCAAATATTATATTGGTCTCATATTGACAATCCCGGTCATGAAAACAATAATAATGTAATCGAGGTAAATTAATTAAGAAATTCTAAAAATATGTGTTTAGAATTCCCTGATGTGAACGACATCAGGCTCGTAGATAAAAAGAATATTGAAAAAAAACTGAAAAAACCAGTGATCGATAAACGAGGCCATCACTATTTTAACGTTTCACTTCTTTCAATTTACAATGTGTCCTAAATTGGATTCTGAATATTTTATTTTATAGTATTGTCAAAAGTTACCTATTTTTTGTTCCTTTATTTAGGATTTAGTAATTAGTAATATTTAATAGTTTCTTTTACAAGTTACTGTAATTTGTAAGTATTACCAACAGTTCCTACTTTTTGTTCCTTAATATAATAATTAGTACTATTCATTAGTTGTTTTTTACAAGTTATCGTATTTATATGTTTACTGTTTAAGGTGGGTTTTTTTTAATTGCAAGTTAACTTTAATCAGAAGTTAACCAGCAGATTCCAGAACTATGATTGGCTGAAATTGTTAGTTAACTACGAAGTTGAAGTGAACATGTAATGGAAAAATCCGGCCCTACTATGAGAAGTGGTAGTATGCACTTGAATTGTTTTTTTTTTATTTAAAATTCTCTAAGAAGTTGTACTTTCAATAACTTGCCATTTGATAGAAATAAACATTTTGAAAAGTTATAGCTGTTTTTAAATGAAAATCCAATTATGATCAACTCCGATGCATTTTGATTTTTATTTTTTCATAGTTATTTTATATCTTTAGAAAACATTAGGCATTAATTATTGTAATAACTTAATTTATTATCAAAAAAAATATATATAGTAAGGTGAAAATATACAAATTCATCAACTCCGTAGACATTTAGTCAACTCCGAAGCTGATACTGCTTTTTTTCGAAAAATTCGTAAAAATGATCTCTGCTGCATATCTGGTTAAGACAGGTTGACCAATTTGAATAACATATCGAAAAAAGAACTAGCTTGGAATTACATTGTCCCCTTCTAGAAGAATGCCCCCATATATGAATGGTGTGGATAAATTTGATCAAATGAAAGCGAATATGAAGTGAATAGGAAAAGTCATAAATAGTGGCACTGAATACTTTTTTATTTACTGGATGCCTCTATCGTGAACGCATTTTTAAAGGGTGCCGGGAGAAAATGAGGAATGTCCACCTTCTGTACAATATACGTTTGACATGCCATCTCTTAACAAAAATGCTATACTACATCATAGTTGGAAGTGATCGGCAGAAAACGCGGACAGTCGCAAGATATTACAATATTTAAAAACACTATGTACGGAGAAAACCAGGAATGTCCAACCTAAAATGTAAAAAATGTCCACTAATGACTTTTCTTTTGATTTGTAATAATAGTAATCTCAGTAGCTCACAGATTAAAGATTATATACGCAGTAGTTGAAGTGAAGTAATTGTACCTAATACATCGTTGTTTCTCTGAAGTATTGCAAAGTGGCTAACGACTCTAAAAAGTTAAGTAGAATGTACGAAGTTATGAAAAAACTGCGGTTGCAATCACATGAGTTTGGTGTGTTTTGTGATTGTAAAAGACTTAAATGTACAGAAACAATAATACAAAGTGACAGGGGGGAAAATCTTAAATTATTTTAACTCGCTAGAATCAAACAACGAACAGAATTCGTATTTGTGCTCCCTAATATCAGTGACAACTACACAACGGCGAAGATCAAGAGCCCCAGAATGTTTAGCGAAATATCATGATAGCAGCTACATGTACAGGGTGAGAATAAAAAAGGAAAATAATTTTGAAGAAGTTCAGGTGTGCGCTAAGTTTTTTTTAGCTGTACATGGTATCACTAAAAGTAAGTTAGAGTACCTACAGCAATCTTTAAATAAACTTGGCGTGGCACCGAAAGATAAACGAGGCGGAAAAAATTATAAGAAGTTCAGTACTGATACTGTACAATGTATCAGATCGCATATTGCGTCATTTAAAGTTAGACAAAGTCACTACAGCTTAAGAGATAATAAAAAAAAAATCTATTTGCCCGAAGATCTTAATATAATGAAAATGTACAGGATGTTTAAAGATATTAATCCTATTCAGAAAGTATCCTATCAATCATACAGGGGTGTATTCAAAAAGATTTTAATATTGGATTTGGATATCCTAGAACTGATACTTGTAGCCAGTGTGATCAGTTTACAGTACTGATGAAAGCTGCTGAAAAAAGCGATAAAAACAATATTGCAGAAGTAACGAGGCTGAAAACCGAAAAAGAGCGTCATTTACTAAATGCTGAAGCTTTTTACAATCGCAAAAGGACTGCACGCAAAAGAGCCCAAAAAGAAAAACAATTTGAATGTATAACAATGGACTACCAAAAGAATATCTCCCTCCCGAATATAACAACCAACGACGTATACTACAAGCGTCAACTCTCAATGTACAGCTTTAATATTCACGTACTGTCAAATGCTCAGTCATACTTTTATACATATCCTCAATATATCGCAAAAAAGTGTGCTGATGAAGTGTGCTCTTTTCTCTTTGACTTTTCATGAATTATTTACCTCAAGAAGTGACTGATTTGCACATCTTTTGCGACGCGGCAGGTGGGCAAAATAAAAACTACGCATTGATGCATCTCATTCACTATATGGTGAATGTTGTTAAACGATTTAAGTCTGTTCAAGTTACCTACCCAATTCGTGGACATTCGTATTTAGAATGCGACAAAAATATGGGATTGATTAACACCAAAGCAAGAATGGAATCTCCTAGTGATTGGGAACAAATCATTGCAGCTTCTAGAGTAAAACCATTGCCTTTTGAGGTAATTTCAGTTAATCAAACCTATGTTAAGCAATGGACTGACTTTTTTTCTACAAAATATGCGAAAAAGAGTCCCTTCCCAACTCAAAAAATGAGAGAGTTCAAGATAGTAGATAGCCATCCGCGCCTAATATTACACAGAGATTCATACAACGGATCCATGTTGGAATCTTCCCTACTCTCTGTCGAGAAGTGTACAAGTTTACTTTCGAATGACACCGGCTCCTTTGAATATGAATTGACTCACAGTCGTATTTTGTTCTAATTCCACAAATACAAGGATCTCATCTTTTTATCAAAGTTTTGCGAATTAGAAGAAAATAAACAATTGTATGCCAACATTCCACACATGGAAAAACCACGGAAAAAACCTAAACAAAAACAGAAAACTCCAGATTTTAAGGGTGCAGGATCATCTAAACGAAAAGGGAAAACTCCAAGTGATCAGGAACACGGAAAGCTGCAGATGTTAAGGGCACAGGACATTCCAAGAAACTGAACCAAACAGTCTCCAATAAAAAAATCTGCAATGAAAAAGCCAGTTCCCGAAAACCCGCCTGCAGAAAAAGAGCCAGTAGAAAAACGACTTAAAATTTACGTGATAAAATGCAAAGAAAAATATTTATAGTGGTAGATAATGTATTTTTTGCTTTTGTTGTAGATGTAAAAAAATATGCTGCATGCTGGACTCACCATGGACAATCCCTGCTTTCTACCGGAAAAGAGAGATGTTACATCATTTTTATTAGTATATTTGACAGAATTTGTCGTTCTTTTATATTCGTTTTTTTTAACTATGTATTTTTAATAAATTTAAAGTTATTATCAATGTTTCTGACTTTCTTATCTGTCCAAGGATATAAATTATCAAGTAGTTAACTTTAAAATTAACTTTACTCTAAAACTTGCCGGTACGACATTCCCTATTTTCACTCGACACCCTTCCTATAAGTCGCTCAATTTACCAAAGATGCTTATGAAAGATTTCAGACTTACTGTAATTGAGATTCTTGTGTGCAAAACTAAAAGAAAGCGAAGATCAATGTTGTCTATTCCAATTCTTATAAAAAAACATCTTATGCCCCAAAAATAATAAGAATGCAAGATGCCGATCATCAACCTGTTCACGGTACTAGAAGAATATGTGTTCTTTGCATCACGAAAATCAAACAAATTCGTACTAATTGGCGGTGTATGTACAACGTGTAATGTGCCACTATGTCTGTCAAAATCAAAAGACTGTTTTGAACACTTTACCATAAATAATTTACGCTAATGTGCGCGGTGGTTCATTAGTTGTACCACCTCTGCATTTTTTTAAATAAAATCATTTTTTTATTTATTACTTTTAGTATCATTTAGAAATGTTATTACAGTATCCTTGAAAAAAAAATTTCAGATTTTTAATTTTTTTAGTGTTGCCCAAATGTGGTAAAAATTTTAGGAACTCTTCTGCCCTGAAAGAGTTAAGGTAATTGTTTCAAACCGGTTTCTTTTTCAGGGTAACATTAGTTATTTTATTATTGTTTCAGCAAGTTAAGAGGAAATAATTTTAGTTTGATTTAATTCAGTTAAAAGCTAATTTTAACGTCAGAAATTTAGTTAATATAATTATTTGGGTTATAGAAAACCATTATCTTGCATTTTAAGTTTCCCCGGTACATTTGAAAATATACAAGTTAGTAGAATCATAGTTCATACTAGGGTTAGCCTTAGGAAAAAAAAAGCATTTGTTAATAACAAATCTATTTCTATTTATAAATAATTTACAGAATGAAATATTAGTTGATTTATTTTAAATATTAATTGGTGACCGTTTTAAATAATTTCTTTTTGGAAACATTTTAGTTCTAAAATTATAAGAAAGCGATTCCCAGCCTCAGAATATTTTATAAACATTTGTTTATATTAAATAACGCACGGAATTTGTTTAAACGCGCTGTGCAGAGCTTGCTTAAAATACGTTTCTCAGTAATAGTATATGGAAACTTGGCTCGTAGCGTAGTTATGTGACTTTCTCACGAATAAAACCGCACGCGTCGACAAGAATAGTCAGTTCTCAACTCGTGAATTCCCAGAGTTCCTAGCAGTGTTGCCGATTTCCGGGTAAATAGCCAAAAACTGGGTATTTCGATATAGATACTGCGTAAAAAATGGAAGCAGGCAAAACCGAGTATTTAAGAAAAAAAGTGACAAATATTAAAAATATGATAGGACCTTAAAATAAACGAAGTATGCTCAATCGTATATTATATTAATCAATTCATAATTCTTATAAGTAGTGACATCTACTGGCAGTGAAAGAAATAATTTTCATGTATTTCTCTGCCTGTTTCTTGTTATTGACGCTCTAAGCGCTTTCGATCTTTATATCTAGATTTAGACTCCAGGAGGACGTTCGAAATTACCCTAAGCAATATACAGAGTGCACACTAGCTGTTCGAAAAGTGGTACAATTTTGACCTGGGTAAATATTAATGTCGTTCGTAAATTGTCGGTGTAACACTCCATGTTCACATAACTTTAACCACCTCGATGACACGTTAAAGTTTACTCGTCATGCGCAGACGAGCTCTCAGCTGAGATATTTGAAATATAATTTTTCTGTGACGGGCATTAAATATTTCAGTTTCAAACAAAGTTTTAAATTTTGAACCACATAACTCCATGTATAATAATATTGTTACGCCACTGGACTGTGCAGACTGGTTAGATTAGGCTGGAATTGTACATGAATGGCCGGGAATATTCTGGAATGCTCTAGATTGTGTCAACGGATGTATAAATAAGACACACGGTGGGCCGAATCTTAGTCTTATGTTGAACGTGAACGAGTGAAGAAGCAATAAGAAAGAGACTTATAAGTGTTCAGTTGTGATCATAGTTAAGACATTAATTAATCTATTTTTATTAATTGTTAATTAGTAAATAAAGTAGTGATTTAGTGTTACCTGGACTTTCAATTAACGAATCTACGAGCAGAGGTGTTTGTGTGGATAGCAAACACGTAACAATTTGGTGTCAGAAGTGGGATTGGAAGAGAAATTTCTGGAATATTCGAAAAGGTTCTACAGTGTTCTTCTCAGAAATTAGTGGTAACACGGAGAATTAAGCTACTGGACAGTGTTTGAGGACTATTTCTGGACTGAATAGTGACTTTAAAGTGGATTTTCGAGAAGTTTCTAGAACATTCGATTTAGAAATAGCTGCAAATACGCGAGTGCCGCTAGTAATAACGTGTTGTAGACTGAGAAAAAGGACTACTAGTGCAATTTCGGGAAAATTCTAGAACATTCTATTTGGAAACTACAGGAGATACGTGAATTGTGTCGACGGTAACGTGTTGTAGACTTAAAAACGAGACTATAAGTGACTTTTAGTGACAATTCTAGAACATTCGATTTGGAAACCACAGAAGATACGTGAATTGTGTTAACGGGAACGTGTTATAGACTCAAAACAAGACTTAATAGTGTAATAAATTTTATTTTGAACTGATTTACGTGTCGTGAGTTAATGCCAATAACAAGAAGTATAGACTCTAAATAAGACTTTCTAGTGCTGTTTCGAGATTTTTTCTGGAACATTCCATTATTAAAATAGACGTGATAGCAACATTTTACGGACTTTATAGTGTAATAAACCTTATTCTGAAAGTGATTTACGTGTATTGAGTTAATGCCAACAACAAGAAGTATGGCGGAGAAGCAAACACAGGACATGCTTGCAGCATTGTTACAACGGATGGACGAACAAGAGAGAAGACGACAGGAAGAAAAAGAAGAACAAAAGAAGCACAAGAAGAAAAAGAAGAACAAGAGAGAAGACGACAAGAAGAAAAAGAAGAACAAGAGAGAAGACGACAAGAAGAAAAAGAAGAACAAGAGAGAATACGACAAGAAGAAAAGGAAGAACAAGAGAGAAGACGACAAGAAGAAAAAAGAAGAACAAGAGAGAAGACGACAGGAAGAAAAAGAAGACTTGATAAAAATGATCGAAGGCCTGGAAATAAGACGACAGGAAGAAAAGGAAGAGCAAAGACAGGAACGCCAGGAAGAATTAAGACAACTTATGGAGGGACAGCATCAAGTCATGCTCTCGGTCACTGAACAATTGAAGGAAGATGTACAGGCTGAAGTCAGTGAAGTTAAAGAAAAAGTCAGCCAAGTTGAAGGAGAAATAACTGAAGTTAAAGGAAAAGTCGGTGAAGTTGAAGGGGAGATAGCCCGGTTGAAACAACAATTGAGAGAGAAGGGAGGCCAATTAGTACTGTCGTCTGGTGCTAGGTTACAGCCACCTTCATTCGACGGTCAAAGTTCATCGTCAACTTATAAGAGACAATTTGAGGCAGCTGCACGTTCAAATAACTGGACCGATGAGGAAAAAGCAACAGCATTGGTATTAGCACTAAGGGGCCAAGCATTAGACCTGCTCCAAACAATTCCTGCCGCACAGCAACAAAACTTTAGCATTTTGAAGGCAGCGTTAGAACTAAGATATGGCGACCAACATCTCGCCCAAGTATATCAGGCTCAGCTTAAATCACGCAGACAACGAGGTGGAGAAAGCCTCCAGGAGTTTGAAGCTGCGGTAGAAAGATTAGCCCATCTAGCCTATCCTGATGCACCAATGGAATTTCAACAACAGTTAGCAGTTGGTACATTTATTGATGGAGTAAAGGACCAGGAAGTTAGGCGAATTCTTAAGTTGGCCAGGCATAAGCTTAGTAGTGAGGCTTTAGTACATGCACTGGAGATTGAAGCTGCCTATGAGGATACCACACAACCAAATCAGAGAGTACGAGCTGTGAGTGTGGAGGAAGACAAGCCATACAACACAACACAAAACCTGATATCTGATCTATACAAGATGATGACCCAACTACTGACAAAATCGAACTCCCAGGAGACACAAGACCAACAACAAAGTAGTGGGAGGCCGAATGGAGGCATCCGTTGTTATATGTGTGGCAAATTGGGCCATATTAAGAGGAACTGTCATGAGCTCAACATTCAAGATCCGAGACAAACCCAACAGCAAAGTAGTGGGAGACAGAGTGGAGGACGTATGCGCTGTTATAAGTGTGGCAGAGTAGGCCATATTCAGAGTAACTGTCGTCAGCGCATCCTTGAGAGGGTCGCAGTAATGGATAAGCCGCAGGAAAACTGGCGAGCTGGTACTTCGCGGAATATAGCAGATGGCCTTTCCAAAAGACCGTGTCAGAAAGACTGCAAGCCTTGCCACCGTAAGGAAGAACAACAAAAGGTACAAATAATGAAGACCGTTAAGATTGATGTTCCGGATTATTGGACAAAAGAGTCGTTAAGGGAAGCGCAAATAAACGATAAGGAAACTGGTCCTATTCTGCAATGTAAAGAAAGAGGAACTCGACCCGATTGGAAGGACATTTCAAATAAATCAGTGGGGCTGAAGGCTTTATGGGCACAATGGGACTCCCTTATAGTAGAGGATGGACTACTGAAGAGAGCGTGGGAAAGTCCAGATGGGAGGAAAGTTACTTTGAAATTGGTAATCCCGAGGTGTCATGTAGCAAATGTACTTCAGCAAGTGCATAATGGAACGTCTGGTGGACATTTTAGCACCAACAAAACCTTGACTAAAGTAAGAGAACGTTTCTACTGGGTAAACAGTCGTCAAGATGTGGAGGCTTGGTGCCGCCAATGTGAAGTTTGCGCGGCAAGAATGGGGCCACAAATAAGAAATAAGCAATATAAAGCCAGGGCTCCTTTTGAGCGAATTACAATAACAAATGACCGTATGAAGGCTCGTTATGATCTTAAGGCTAATTCAGAAGGGTACCAGGTGGGAGAGTTGGTTTGGCTATATAACCCACAACGAAAGAAAGGCAGGTCCCCGAAGCTTCACCCGCCCTGGGAAGGTCCTTACACTGTTGTCACCAGACTAAACGACGTTGTATATAGAATTCAGCAAAGTCCAAAATCCAAGATGAAGGTGGTGCATATTGAGAGACTAGCCAAGTATGCAGGGAACAATGAATTGCCTGATCGGGACGTTCAGGCTTAAGGAGGAGGCAGTGTTACGCCACTGGACTGTGCAGACTGGTTAGATTAGGCTGGAATTGTACATGAATGGCCGGGAATATTCTGGAATGCTCTAGATTGTGTCAACGGATGTATAAATAAGACACACGGTGGGCCGAATCTTAGTCTTATGTTGAACGTGAACGAGTGAAGAAGCAATAAGAAAGAGAGTTATAAGTGTTCAGTTGTGATCATAGTTAAGACATTAATTAATCTATTTTTATTAATTGTTAATTAGTAAATAAAGTAGTGATTTAGTGTTACCTGGACTTTCAATTAACGAATCTACGAGCAGAGGTGTTTGTGTGGATAGCAAACACGTAACAATATTAATGTATGGCAAAAGAAATAAAAATTAAACATGATAAAGGAAACAGAAAAATTCTCATAAAATTCCTTTATTAATGTGACCGGTTTCGTGAACAAATTAATTACTTCACATCATCAGACACAGGAATTTTTTTATAAATATAAAACCAGGGTAGTCAAATTAGAATTAAAATAGTTTTGCAACATGTCAAATTATATTTATAAAAATTCCTGTGTCTGATGATGTGAAGTAATTAATTTGTTCACGAAACCGGTCACATTAATAAAGGAATTTTATGAGAATTTTTCTGTTTCTTTTATCATGAATAATTACTCATATGGGATCAACCTATCTACGTTACAAAAATTAAACAGTCCAATTTTTTACTTTAATTTCATTCCCTATTTATTTTAAACCTTAGGTAAATATTCGGGAAATTTAAAGCAATGGATCGAGTAAAATCGGGTATTTTTTAAATTTACCGCGGGGACATCAAAAAACCTTGTTGGCAACATTGGTTCCTAGCTCAGCAATTTTTCGATTCGCCAGCAATAAACAACAGCTCCAGGTCCGCCGAAAATCAGTGGTAAGAATTATTTCCGTTAATAACCGATTGATTGTATTTGATTTGATTATCTGCTAATAATTATTTCCGTAAATTAGCGATTGCATCCGAATACCTGCTAACTACTGCCAATTGTATCCAAATGCCTTGTAATCCGATCGATCAGAGATATTCGGGAATGTTCAGGAATCAATAAATAAAACTCGGATTATCTATTTGGAAACGAACATCAGAAATACTCGGTTGTTAATATTTCTTGTTTATAATCTGCACCGATGGGATTCTAGTATCTAGCATATTTGAGTAGAATTCGATCTCAGTGTCATAGTGAAGCCCCCGATACCTAGTATTTGGAGAGCGACTTCACCAGGAAAACGTGAAGAGCCACGAGTGGGATTATAGGATCTAGCGTATTTGAATCTCGAATCTGACAAAGTATCCCGGGATGTAATGCATTATTTGATCCGTCCGACACTTGCTTTCATATTATTCACCGATAGTGTTCTAGGATCTAGCATATTTGAGTGGAATCTGATGAAGTGTACCAGGATGAAGTGCGTAGTGGCACGAATTGGCCGCACACGCAGGAAGTGTGTCATAATGTAAAAACAAAAAATAGAGTGATAGATTTAGCTTTAGATGATGCATGCAATAAGCTTGAAAACTGAAGTAAAGACTTTCAATCTTTACGTGTGAATTTCATTTTATAATGAGGAAGCGAAAAATATTGCTAGAAGCTGGAAAATCGACATCTCAGTTTCTAACAAACGCCTAAAATGAATGACAAAATTTCATGATGAATTAACCGATCATGTTTTTTTTCCAGAATCCACTACAAAAATTCAGGATTCCTTTATTCAACGTTGCTATATATACATTAACAGTCAAATTGAAGAAAAATTGCAAGAGTTATGTAGAGCATTTCTGTTTTCTAAACACTTCTGGTAACTTCAGCGCATGCGGAAAGGTCATTTTCAAAGATAAAACTAATAAAAATTTACTTAGAGTACTACAATGGCCAAATGAGGTTAAGTGACTTAACTGTATCAAACATTGAAAGCGACCGCCCTTGAAAAATTAATTTAAATACTATAGTACAAGATTTTTTAATTCCCGGCAACGTTGTGGCCTAAACTTGTTCGTTTTAGCTATTCTTCACAATTGTATTTTATATTTTTATTTTGCATACCTTACTAATATTGTTATAATGTCAATGTAATAAAGTGAGTTCTGATCGTATAACATTTTTTGGATTATTTTTATCACTAGTACTAGGTCGCAACCTACTTTAGTTACGCTACCGTCTTTGAACTATTTCATTTAATTTTTTATTATTATACTAGAATATATTGACAAGATGAAGAGTTTCACGGAAATGTTTTTCAGTATGAAGAGTGATATGAGATTTAAAACTCAAAGCACCCAACTTACAGGAAAAATATGCCACAAACCCATCTGTGATTGAATATATACTTACGGTCATAAAGACGTAACTCAAAGAATTCTCCCAAAATTCCTCATCTCTTTCCTCAAAACTTTGCCATAATATAATGGTTTTTAAATAATAACTTGCAATACATTTATGGTCGAAAGTGTTTGTCATTTTCTAAAAGAAAATAATTTAGTAGTGAGTATACAGGGTGTCAAAGGAATCATTAGACAAGCCATAGTTTCCAGAGTTTTCAAGATATAAGTCTTAAACTTGGCAGGGGTAATATATACCAAAAAACTGCCACTTTTTCATTATTTGACACTTTCCCATCACTTTCGGTTTCCCCGGAAATGAAATTTTAAATTTGTTCTTAAGTGATACTTCGCCAAAACGATTCATTTTTGTTACGTCAAACGCAAAATTAATATTTATTTTAATGAAAGGTTTCTATGGATACATATCAATAAAATTAATTTAATTGGCAATAACCCAAGGGACTTTTTTGAAATATTGCCGCTAGTAAATCGTTTTCATTGTAGTGTGTGTCACAAAAATTATGCAATTTTATTGGATGTAAATACATGTGGGAAAAGGTCAAACCAATAAGTGTACTGATATGGATGACATACGTCGATTTTGTGTGTTTCTATAGAAGTACTAACACACAATGTGGTACTAATATTACCTTTAACAATTTCACAGTTGGTTTTAAAGTCTTCTTTCTATTGATTATAACTCTTTCTTGTTCTTGAAAAGATAAACGCCAGTAACGTACACTGTTGTCTACACCTTTTAATGGTTTCGGAACAATGAAAAATTCAGGCTGAAACAATAAAATATGAAAAAAATTACCTTTTTTAATAACTAAAAACTGAAATTCAATTTGTCTATTATTTCTAACAAAGTAAAAAACAAAGTTATCATTTAGACGCTAACTTTTTATCGACTACTCATAATAATATGAGTAGTCGATAAATAGTTTTTACATTCTCTTTTGAAATGTTCATATTTTTCTGTTGAAACTGCTGGAAAGTTTGAAATGTAAGAAAGTTCTAACACATTTCGTGGGACATTCCCTAAATTGATATAAGATGTATCGGTTTTAAAATGCAAAGCAGTTATGGCTGTGATCAACGAACATTAACTTCGAGCTATCATCTATTACAAGTGGCACCGAGGTAGCTCTACGAGTCTCGCTATCGATAGTATCTACCTAGTTGATCACTCCACAATTATTCACTCTCTTCCATGAAGTAGATACAACATAAGACAATTTGTTCTGGAAATGCTACCCTTTTTATCCTCGTATCCCCATCTCGTAGGGTAGGGTATGTGATCACGAAACTACTGGGCGTGGGGCTGTAGCATGTCGAGACACTACTTAGCCCCGATAAGTTAATGAATGTCACGACAAAATAAAACTAGCTCAGAACTTAGGGCTTTTACACCCAGTTTATTTGAATTTCAATACAATAAATTAGTTACTTTACTTAAATTTTAACTTACCATGAATTATTCATTTTCGTTATAAAATGGTGCTTTTAAATAAAATAACAAACTCAACAACCATGAATCAGGCCTATATTCGTACAACTTTCAACAAAGAGAATAAGATATATAAAAACTATTGACATTCCTTTACGATAACTGTGTCTCAAATAATAATTAAAATACTAAAAACACCACCCTTATTCACAGAGTGTAGAAGTGATTAAGACAAGGTTTTAAATACCTTGAATGTGGCCACACTGAAGGTTCACAGCGTATTTGGTGACATACGAGGTTAAGGTTATCGTTATCAAACTTGATATTTCCTTATCATAAATATCAAAACAAATACACAGTTACCAGCTATCAGCGACACATAAAGGTACGTACTCTCCTCAATCACTTTTCCTCATCCCCATTTACCTGGACTTGGAGCTCCACACGGTGTTTATGTAGTACGTAAGCTCTCGTCTTACACTTGCAAAATAATGACAAACTGCGCTTCCGACGTGCAGAACGATACAAACCTCGCACCCAGGCATGCAGAACGAGGCAAACTTCGCCCCAGGCGTCCACCCTAAAGAAATACGTTTGAATTACACACTAATCAAAATTTTACCTACTGGAAACTCAGTAATGTAAACACAAAACTAAAAGAATAACTACAATTTTATGAACTATTTACCTCAAACACAGAGGGTACAGGTGTCTTCCAATTTCTCCAGTAGAACCACAAAAGTCATAACCTCAGTTCTCATTTGCTATGTGCCAGAATACAATATTCCTCAGAACATTTATACTGTGGTATTAAGATTGAGCGTTTATTACAAAACAGCCTAGAAAATAAAGAAATAAACGTGCCATTTCATGAAAAACAAAATGTCTAAGTGAAGCCTTACCAAAGATCGCAATTATATCCTGTTTCCAGTAAAAGTTTCCTTCTAATACAACACTAACGCAATCCACACTGTGTCCAAAACAAGGGAACTTAAATTTCAGAACAAATTCCTTATATCCCTATCGGAGGGAAATTGTCCTTTACGATCTGATAGCCGGCGTATTTTACGATGAACGACAAAATACCGGAAGGGTGATGACAATGCTTTGCGTAGAACCAAGGAGTATTACTAGTTGCCTATTGCTCAGAGATATTTCTAGCACTAAATAACAAATCGATGGTTTAGGTGCAGAAGGTCGTAACCCACAAAATTTTGAAAAATGCTATTTTTGCACCATTCGATAGATTACACTTAAGAGCACATTCTTGCAGGACGCAGTAACCATCAGACCACGACAAATATTTTATTTTAATATGATTCACTAGGTCGTATCCCGTAAGTATTATTGCAGAAAGTTGCAACCTAAAAATTTAAATGCACAAGCGTCTGTTTCGCTAAGTTTCCCGCGATTGGTGGTGGATTTGATCAAGAAAATAAGTAAGGTAATAGGAGATAAATACATGTGCAATTAACAAGTAAGAATCAAATGTCTATATTTATGCATAGTTAATGGTAACAGTGTTTGTGCAGTATTTTGATAGGAAAAACATAAAGTTTCTTGAGATAACCTCAAAATCACGATTGTGTGGAATACGACTTAATGTTTTTACGAGACAGTAATCTCTTGTTTAATACAACCTGCTATCATTTTTGATAATATGTTTAAATAATACCTAACATTATTTTTAGAATTAAATCGCAGCATTAGTTATTTTAAGTAAATGTAAATACTATGTAGTACATATTAGACTGTTTTCAGTTGTTTTTTACTATACATATACATTAATAATTTATAAAAGAGCATTTTTTACTTGAGGTAGGCCAATGTGTACTTGTGTATTTTAAATTTTATCAGTATTTCTGTTACAAATATTTTAAAAATTTGTCCACAAAAATGTGATAAAAATCTTACAGGCAGAGTGAAAGCTTTAGTTTCGAACTTAAGTGTTTCTGAAAAAAGCGCAAAAATGGTCCATTTCAAAGCATTGTATTGAATGACTTTAAAATTGCTTTTACAAAAATAAACTTGGTAATTTTATAGGGCTAACTGATAGATAACATGTACTTTTTTATTTTTTTCGCCCCTCGTTTTCTCAGCTAACATCTCTCAAAGTGAGGGGTCAATACTTTTGAGCTAGTTTGGATCATTAGTGCAGCTAATTGATATAGGGCTCTAGCCACAATGAAAAAAAGAATTTTGAGGTCAAATTTAACTTTATTGTTTTTATGACCTATACGTCAAAAGTACAAGTTTAGCTTCCTCCATGCCTAAGATGCAAGCAGCCCCATGCTAATTTTCTGGCTATGCCACTAGTTTGAGTAAGAATTACTAAGTTTGTCAATTTCTTACAGGATGTCGATTAGAGAGAAAAAAGACTAGTACAGAATAGGGCGGCTCGTATTTTGGCTGAGGCACATCGACTTAACAACCTCACTAATGAAATTCCGTGTGCTATAGTACAAAATAATAGCTGTCCAATTATTCAATTAGATAGTACTCAGTCACAAAACGTCGTAAGTGAAAATGTCGTGAAAAATATCTTGGATGATGCTCAACAAAAAATTAGCAGTCCAATAAATGAATTAGACAGTACACAGTCAAAGAGCGTTTCAAGTGAACATAGCGTGGAAAATATTCTAGCTTATGACCAACAAAAAATTAGCAGTCCAATAAGTAAACTAGGCGGTAACCAATCAACAAGTGTCTTAAGTAAACATGCTGTGAAAAATATTCTGGGTGATGACCATCAAAAAATTTGCAGTAAAATAAGTGAATTAGACAGTACTCAGACAAAGAGTGTCGCAAGTGAACATGCGGTAAAGCTGTTTGATACCTCACAAATAATAAACAACCCAATTAATGAATTGAATGCAGGTGAAGATACCAATTTCTTAAACTCTGAAATTTTTAAAACACTGGAAGTTCTGGATATAGATTTGTCGGACGTACGAATTTTGGAATTGGGGAAAACTATTGAAACTTTTGTAGAAAACAACGAAAAAGAGAACAGTACAAGATTTTTTGAATTTCAAGAGGAAACCATACAGAAAACTACTGAAACTATCGCAGAAAACAATAAAGGGGAGAATAATGTAAAATTTTTTGAATTGGATGGGCAAACCGTACAGAAAATTACTAAAACTACTTTAGAAAATAATGAAGAAGAACAGTTAAAAGATGGTGAAACACATGGCCAACAGAAGACGGTTAAAAGAAAAACACCAGCCGATCCAAAATTCTGGAAAAGAAATGAAAATAAGAAGCTTAGAATGACTGGCAAAGAATACAAAGGATTTACAAACAACAAATTATCTGGAAGGCAAGAACAGAATGTTGAAAGGCCTTCTCGCAGTGTGAGAGATTCCTGTAAATGTAAGCCAGAAAATCGCAGGCGTTTTTTCTGTAAAATGTTTCCCAACGAAATCAGGGTCGAAACTTTTGAAAACTTCTGGAAACTGTCTTGGGAAGAAAAAAATGTACATAAAATCACTTATAACCTATAGTGAGAAAAAAAGATCCTACGTTCAGGGTCCTTCTAGAAGAACTAGGACATTTATAGATTGCAACTGAATTCTGAAAATTATGAAGTGTGAAAAGATATGTTTTTATCGACCCTTGGATGAAAAGAAAAGATGGTATGAAACTGGATTTTTCAACCGACAAGACACGGCATACCAATAAAAAAAGGATTCTGACAATAATAGCAAATGTACAAAACGCACCAAGAAACAACTGGAAAACGCCGAAGGCATGGAATTTTTGAAGAGAGTTATACACACCTTGCCAAAATTACAATCACACTATTACAGAAAAGACACAAAGCGGTTATATTTTGAGGAAAACTTTAAAAGTAAGACAGACATATGAAGTTTATAAACAGCAATGTTCGGAAAACCAAAGAGAACCATTATCAATAATTTCAATGAGTAGAATTTTGGATGAAATGAACGTGTCAATACATCGACCCAAAAAAAGATCAATGCGATCTGTGCTGTTCTCATAAAGTGGGCCAAATAGAAGAAGAGAAATACAGACAACATTTAACAGATAAAGATAAAGCGCGGAAGGAGAAGGAAGCAGATAAATTAAGTTCCCTAGACAAGCAATGTTTTACTTTAACAATGGATGTTCAGGCTGTAAAGCTATGTCCCATGTTATATGCTAGCAAATTATATTTCTAAAGTAGGTTGCAGGTACATAATTTCACTCTATATAATATTGCAACAAAACAGTCTCAAAACTATGTGTGGAATGAAACAGAGGGACAACTAAATGCTTCCGTTTTCACAACATGCATTATAAAATACTTAGAAAAGTACTGCCTAAGTGACAATCTCCCTATTATTATACAGGGTGGTGCAATAGTGCGTCTATCTATTAGTAATCAATTAAGAACTTTTTAAACTGGATTTTCTCAATTTTTTTCAAATGGAACACCCTGTATATTTTTCAACGATGTGATATAAAAATGAAAAGCGAACATTTTTTGTAAGTACTTCCCTATGGCTAATTGCAACCATTTTCGTTTTATTGAGCAATAATTACAACATTCAAAAATAAACTTAAAAAAAAGAGGTTTCTTCAAATAACTCAGTAGCAAAAATTATAATAAATGTTCCACATGTTGGCTATTTTCATTTACACACATCTCTATGCGCTTTTGAAATGAGGTTCCCACTGCTCCTAAAACTGCCGGTGTGATAGCTCTAAAGGCAGTTATTATTCTTTCCTTCATATTTTGTACTGTTGTTGTGTGTCTCTATAAACAATTTCCAATTGCTGTAACCACATCCTATTTCGAATTCTTCCAGGGAGATTTACCAATAATTGTGGCAGATAGTTTTCCAAAAAATGAAGATAAATAGCTCCAGTCAATGTACCATCAAAGAAATGTGGCCCTATTACATGTTCTCCAATAATTCCTCCCCAAACGTTTATAGACCATCTGTGTTGGTTATCAACTTGCATAAAAAAGTGAAGATTTTCCGAAGCATAATAATGGAAATTGTGCCTATTAACAAATCCATTTTTATGAGAAGTTGCCTCATCAGTGAATAAAACATTATTGAAGAAGTTGACATCAACTTGCATTTTACCTCTGTCCCAGTTACAAAATTGTAGGCGATTTTGAAAATCGTCATCGGATAATTCCTGGTGCATTTGAATATGATATGCATGAAACTTATTTGTTTTTAAGATTCGACCCACAGACCGTCTACTTATTCCTACTAATGAGGTCACTTCTCTTTGACTAACATGGGGATTCACAACCGTTGCCAGCACCACAGAAAACTCATTTTCTTCGTTCACAACACGTTTTATTCTTTCACTTTTTTTATATTCGACATTTCCAGCTTCCAGAAATCTATCGAGAAGGTTTTGGAAGCTGCTAACATCAGGAAGCCTTCTTTCAGGATAACGTTGGTGATAAATTCTATTGGCAAGTAAACAATTTCTGTCTGACTCGCCCAAAACTAAAGTAATGTCTACAAGTTCCGCTTTATTAAAATTCATATTGTAAAATTCCAAATATTTTAAACTCAATACAAATTGTAACTAACGACCGATAAGTGTGATAAATGCTCCTTTGTACCGACAATTTATACCAAACTGAGGATTTATTGCTTGTCGAATAACGAAAACAGCAAAAAAATGTACAAAAAAACATTACAGTAAAGGACTGGTTAAATACTATTTACTCATTTCAATGGAAATGGTCCCACTAAATGGCTTCATTTCAAAATTGCATAAAGACGTGTATCAATCAAAATGGGCAACACGTCGAACACCTATTATAAATTTTTCTAATGCATTATTTGGGGGAACCTCTTTTTTTAAGTTTATTCTTGAATTTGACACTTATTTATTTATAAAACGAAAATGGTTGCAATTAGCCATAGGGAAGTACTTACAAAAAATTTTCGTTTTTCATTTCTACATCACATCGTCGAAAAATATAAAGGGTGTTTCATTTGAAAAAATTGAGAAAATTCAATTTAAAAAGTTCTTAACTGAAAAATAAACACTTATTTATTTATAAAACGAAAATTGTTGCAATTAGCCATAGGGAAGTACTTACAAAAAATGTTCGTCTTTCATTTTTACATCTCATCGTTGAAAAATATACATCTGAAAAAATCTAGAAAATTCAATTTAAGAAGTTCTTAATTGAATACTAATCTTTGGCCACCCTGTACATTTTTAGGAAATGAAAATGATTCAAAAACATTAATTAGATGCCTCGTAACTGGTATTCACATAAGTTTTTCTTAAAACCCATAATTGTGACTGTGATGATTTTTTTTAATATCCATCCGCAGATGGCATTATTTCAACAAAAAAAATCGTTACATCAAAGTGGTTGGGAGATAGCCAATAATAATATAGGAATGAATAGAGACTAGAAAGAGGCTTCAAAAAAATGTACTGATATGCATAGCACTCCATTTAAAAAAAAGGCACTTGGTCCTGTAATTTCGTCTTGGCTCGCCCTGTATGTTCGAAAATAATTTCCAGTTATAGACTTTTTTATCTAGCTTACTTGCAATTTTTTAAAAAATTTCTAGCTATCGTAGAACTCGAGATATCGAGATCCGACGCGCTATTGCCACCCTGTAGTGAGTACCAAAATAGAAATGCTGTTCTTTCCAATGCCTTAACGATATTTGCAGAAAAACATAACACCACTATTTATAAGAAGTACTTAGAGAAGGGTCACACTTAAATGGAGTGTGACTCTTCTCATGCCTTAATAGAAAGAAAACTAAAAAGTAAAGAAATTGAGCTTCCAAGTCAATATGCAATGATTATTAGGGAAGCCAGAAAAAAATCCCTTCCCATTAGACGTTGAATATCTATCATTTGACTTTTTCTTTAATTACGACGATAAGAATTTTCTGCGGTACCCTTCAATTCGTCCAGGAAACAAAAAGAACGATCCAACAGTAAACGATGTTAAATCATTTAAATATACTTCAGATAGTCGTATTTTTTACAAGTTAGATTACTCCGATGCGGAATATGTTGAGTTGCCTTGTAGACAAATAACGCAACTAGACATTCATAATTTGCATTTTCAAAAATTGTACACTGAGAGAATTAAAAGTACCCACAAAAAAATTAGATTTAGAAGAACTGACTCAGGTTTTACCGTTAGAATGTAGAAAATTCTACACGGAAATTCCTTATCATAAAAAGAAAGATGATTCAGTATTAAGTACTTCCAGGCCAAACAACACCGTAGAATCAGAGGAACCTCAAGAAGAATCTAAATTAGGGCAATCAAAACAAGGGAATGGGAAAGTATCACGAACAAACAAGATTATAAATACGAAACAGAAAGTGGCAATTATTAGTGTAAAACAGCAATCAAAAAAAGAAAACGTAGCGCTAAAAAAAAGGATAAACTAAAGAAGCAAAAAGAAGATCAAGACAAATCAAAAGTACAGAAATCAAAAAAAGGAAACCCTCCACAAAAAAACAAGAATAATTAAACATGCATAAAAGAAATGCAAAATATCAATAAACAGTTATTGTCAATAAATAGTATATTTTTACAGTCTTAAATAGTTTTTGTTATTCATTTAACTACTTGATTTTGTATTTAAACTTTAATTAAAGAACATTTTTTTTGCATCAAAATGAAATAAAATATTGCACAAAATAAAAGCTTTTTTTTATAAAAAGGTCGTAATCCACATTATAACAATATGCAGTTTGTCCTAACCAACGATAAATACAGAGGGGATATCAATTTTAGTGAAATTTTATTTGACAAATGGACGATGTCTAAAAATAAGCTTTGGTTTAAAACCTACGTATTTTTTTTTGTTATAGTTCGCGTAAAATGTTTTTTGTTCATCCTGTAAAATATTCAATTTTTGGGTTACGACCTTCTGCACTTAAGCCATCGAAATAAAGAGCGAGGTTTGCGAGGTATAATTTTGAGATTTGGGAATATTTTAAAAATAACTGATGCAAGTGTCTAAGAACCTTTTTCAACAGCCGTTATATAAATTAGAGCAAAAGTTTCGTCAAGATGTTAAGATTGTAAAGGAAATGAAGAAATGAATTTTATTTATTAAACAGATTGTAGATCACAAAATAACATGTTTGTAAAAAACGGCGGAAATAGCGATGCACTACGAGAGTCTATCGTCGCACAGAGGCTGAATTTGAAGAATTGCCTGGACAAAACATATTAATTTTCCTTCTCAATTACTTCTCCAAAAAATGCATCATAAACTTTTCTTGGATCCAATCCGAAAACTTTCTGCGGAATCATCGAGAATCTGCCTAGTTAGATTAAAGGATATTAAAAAGTCCTTAATTTTTTTTGAAGATGCCTTTGTCAATCCAAATTATTATAATTTCATCATAAGTTTCCACACTGTATACACACACACACGCACGCACGCACAATACACGCACATAATATACACATCATATCAGATCGGGAGGTAGCGACAAATAACATCAATTCCAGGGTTGACGCTAGGTGATGTGTCACCGCAATATGTTCAAGCATATATGACTAGAGTTGGCAGAAATGTGCGGCGGGACATAGGCGTACGCATCATAATAAGCGTAATAAAAGAAATTAACTGGCAACAAAACCAATAAACTGTTACAATGTATGCACAACTTACCCTCTTACCTAGCTTAATGAACTAGCTTGGTTATAACAAACTGGAGATGATCAGTAAAAACCTTGCAGCATCAGGTATGTTTCTATGGTTGTCTCCGTGAGTGATGTTCACTGTGGTAAAAAAACATGCTTATATTTTGAAAACGACCGGTCGACATCTATTGATGTAATAAGCATACTTAAAATAGTCTTTGAACGCATTTAACAGATCTGGGGTTGCACCATCAATACCACCACAAATTTATCTTAATCTGGTAAAACCG
Source organism: Rhamnusium bicolor (assembly GCA_029963845.1). Taxonomy (NCBI): domain Eukaryota; kingdom Metazoa; phylum Arthropoda; class Insecta; order Coleoptera; family Cerambycidae; genus Rhamnusium; species Rhamnusium bicolor. The sequence goes on from JANEYF010001620.1 coordinate 282,095, forward strand.
GTGTTTTGCTTTAACACACTTGGGTACTTTTCTCTAACGGGCTCATTTTTTGTGTCACCTGTAGAGTGTAGCAATCGATTTACTTCGTCCACTATTTGCAGTGACTCCGCTAACGACAACGCACTGTTTTGTTAGTTTTGTATGGTATCATGTAGTCTTTTATAGTTCTTGTGAATAGTATTTAAAGCTGTTTACAATGGGAATATCTTCGAATTTTGTCTGGCTCTCTTTAATAGCTGCAGCCTCGTCAGGATTGAATTGTAGTATCACAGTTTTTTAAAAACAAATTAAGTTCCTCTTCTTGGTAAAAGTTTAAAATATAGAGTGGAATGAAAAATAATAACTGAAATTTTTTTTCTAATTATTATTTACTAACTTTTACAAATCTTATCACAGATAAGTATAACATATATCTTTTTAAACAATTATTTTCCCGGCTATTTGCCAAAACGCTGAAACTTGGATTACAAAAAAAGATTTGTAAAAGTTAGTAAATAATAATTAGCAAAAAATTTTCAGTTATAATTTTTCATTCCACAGTTTTTATTTGTTGTAAATATTCAGCATAATAAAAATCTGCCTTCAACCATGTTCCCCAACGTGTAAGAATCGGCTCTGGTGGTTCGAGAATACCGGGTCACTTGCTGTGAAATGCGCGAAGACGTTTAGGAGATTTAAAGAACGCTTTTTTTGTACTTGCTATTAATGCATCTACCTTTGGAAAACCTTGTCGAATAGTTTCTGCCACAAGATGTGAAGGTTACACTTTACATGTAACATGTAACCTACAACCGTGTTCTTGAAGAGAATGGCCTACCAGACGCATTGTCGATGCATCATCGCTCACAAACATCAACACTTGACTTTAGTGACAGATCAAATTTTTCTAACGTCTACAGCACCACCCGCGTAATTGTTTTGCCAGTACACTCAGTTAGTCTTTTGCTAACTAGTATTAGTGAAAATGTCAGTTTAAGAGGGTCTAGTACACGTACTATAACATTTATAATAGCATTTTACGATATGTTGTCTCGTTAACACATAACCACAGCCGTGTATTTTTTAATACACATTTGTTCTTATTTACAATGTCTTCTAGTACAGTTGATAGATAGTTACGCAACATTGCGCGACTTGGTAACGTCACCTGGGGATTGTATTTATTCCAAAATTCCCGAAATGGTTGTTTATCGAGTACGTGTAGTGGAACATCACCGTCAATCAACATTAACAGTAAATCGAACATACACTGTGTTTTCGAAGGCACGCAATTTTTTTTAGTTTTACGGTGCACAGTATTTACGTGCGTCTACAATCATATTTATCCCAGCACATCAGGTCTGTCTCGCACCCTTACAAATTATTGTAGCACCATTATAGAATAAATCCTGGAATGCACTGATAAATTTTTGTCAGCGTATGGCAGTTTTTTACTCTTGCGCACGTCTGACATATTTTATCATTAAATTAATATCAATAATAAAATACAACAAATAAAATTTTCAACAAAACAACAACATAAAATACAACGGAGGAATAAATTAGCGTGTAAACACTACGCCATACAACAATGGACTAGTCTCGCGGCTCGCTTCGATTTGTCCGTAAGCCGGTCATTGCCTCACCAGATATCTATCTACCTACTGTTGCACCACTGAATAGTCGTACGACTTGCCAACTCTATATATGACACAATATTTTACCTTGTGGTTATTTTGGCGAGTTTGGTAATATCCAAAGTTAATACGAAGAGTGCTGAAAGTATTGCTGAATGTAACACTAACACACACATGTAATTTTAACTAGCAATCACACAAGTAAAAGTATATTACTAATATTAGTGCACCCACTAAAACATTTGCCACTTTCCAGCCACAAAAATTGGTGGTTTCATCTACGTTAATCACGACGTACGTGTCATTCAGTTTAGAATAAATTTTTTTGTTTAATCTCTGTGATAAATACTGTTTTCTTAGTGTCGTTCCGATGGCACATGAACATTGCTATACTGCCCACTAATACACTTTTGCAAAAATTGTCTGAATAGTGGATTATCTAGTTTCGTCCATAGTATGTTACAACCAACTATCATTTTTAAATCTAAGTTAAAATTTGTTTGCCTATCACTATCAGTAATACTACCACTCACACACTTTTTATGACTATCTGAGGAAATGTGTCTCTTAAGGCGGCATTAACACGCCTTCGTTGCCAAGATTGTCAACATAAAACTTTAAATAAGTAGCTGTTAAAATTTTTCTATTGATGAGAACGAAAAATGAAAACAAACGATTCAGCTTAAATACCATATGGATTTAATATTCAAAATTACAATACTGATGGGCATTTTTTTTATTAATAAGAAATATGATTGTTTTACTTGGTGTCATTTTATGAAACTAAATAATCGTATTTCCTATTAATAAAAAATACGCATCAGTATTGTCTGTAACTTTATATTTTAAATCTATATGGTATTTAGAATGAGTCATTTGTTTTTGATTGTTGATATTACTGACATAAAAATTTGAACAACGATTTATAGATTTAAGTTAAATACTTGGTGAAAACGCAGCCTTAATGTTTGCTTTGACATTGCACGAAAGCACTTCTTTACAGCTTGTGCAATATAATTCTGTGCCGTTAAATTTAAACTCCGGGAAATCACTAATCCACAAGTTCACTTTATCCTCTAAAAGAATTGAACGAGACATTTTAAAAAAGTTAACCTCCGTTGATTTTAATTTCGTACTGTTTACGTATCTATGTTATTCACATAGACGTTTTATAAATATTACGTATTTAAAGTGTACTCTTTTAAATACAGGGCAGTGGGCGTAAACGTGATAGCAGCCAAGCCATGCACCTATGCATTGCTATTAGAAACTCCACAATAAAGAGCATTTCCCTGTTAAGTAAATAATTGTTTTTATAGCTGCAAGTCGTCCAATTACTTGATAAAACCCTTCAATTTTTTGTTCCCATTTTTATAAAAGAAACAGATTTATTGCATAGTATATAAGAATACCTACTTTATCATTTAATATTGTTTGGGAATGTATCATTAGGTGTTTGAAATATAATGTATCTAGGTAAAAATCGTCTCTGGCATTTATCGCTACCTCCCGATCCATACAAAACACATACCTTTTCAAGTGCTGGTGAGAGGTATGAAACTTCTCGTATGGTCTAAATGTTACTATCCGACCGACATCATAGATGTCTCTGTGGCGGATAGCGACTTGCGAAGCAAGTACTGAGAGCGACGACCTCTAGCCCAGGTGGACTAAACTACTGTTATTAAATATGATTTGAATGAAACAACTACTCAGCGGGCAAATACCCCGACCTGCATTGGATTACACCTTCAAATCATGATAGATCGATAGCCAATATCACTTGTCAATTCCTAACCAGACATAGACCGGTTTCGAATTTATTTGTTCTCCTCAGTATGCCATAGGTTATGGAACAGACACATGATAGTGGCCAACCTGCTAGTCATATACTAACTAAGGTAAATTGAGTGCTGGTGAGAGGTATGAAACTTCTCGTATGATCTAAATGCTACTATCCAACCTCGGCCATATAATAGCGTTTTTAAAAAAAGTCATAGCAATTAAGCCAAAATCCAAAACAAATAAATGTTAAGTAGTGGTGAGAGGTATGTGAAACTTCTCATATGGTCCAAATGCTACTATCCGACCGACATCATAGATGTCTCTGTGGCGGATAGCGACTTGAGAAGCAAGTACCGAGAGCGGCAACCTCTAGCCCAGGTGGACTAAACTACTGTTATTAAATATGATTTGAATGAAACAACTACTCAGCGGGCAAGGTATTTGCACAGCGGGCGGGTATTTGCCCGCTGAGTAGCTGTTTCATTCAAATCATATTTAATAACAGTAGTTTAGTCCACCTGGGCTAGAGGTCGCTGCTATCGGTACTTGCTTCGCAAGTCGCTATCCGCCACAGAGACATCTATGATGTCGGTCGGATAGTAGCATTTAGACCATCGAGAAGTTTCATACCTCTTACCAGCACTCAATTTACCTTAGTTAGTATATGACTAGCAGGTTGGCCACTATCATTTGTCTGTTCCATAACCTATGGCATACTGAGGAGAACAAATAAGTTCGAAACCGGTCCATGTCTGGTTAGGAATTGACAAATGACACTGGCTATCGAGCTATCATGATTTGAAGGTGTAATCCAATGCAGGTCGCGGTATTTGCCGCTGAGTAGTTGTTTCATTCAAATCATATTTAATAACATACCTTTTCTTTAATGGGATTCTTCCTGAATCCGCCGACAGGCCATTTCTCCTTGCCAAATACAAAACACGGAACCAAGTCTACATCCAGATTTATGTTTGCTCCATCGATATTACCATTTACTTTTAAAGTGAAAGCTGGTCCCCCCTTTACAAACTCTAGCCTAAAAGTTGATTACACGTTAAGTTGTAAAATTTATTTATATTTAGTGTATTTAAATTAAAAGTATTTGCTTACATAAAAAACTCCACGTGATGCATTTAATACATATTGTTTTCCTTGTTTTTCGAAATCATTTAAAGCAAGGTTAACCAGGCTTTCCATCCACTGTAATACTTTATTGGTGTCCAAGAAACAACTTTTTTTCGTCTATAAGTTTATCTAGGCCCCTGCAAAAGTACGTGCATACATATTATGTCACGACAAACTTCGAGGGGTGATTCCTCTTGTCAAAAAAAAAACAAAAATAATATTTTTTACTAAAATGTTTCCTAAGCGCACTACGATGCTCTGAGAGTATAACATTAAACAAACTTTTTAAATAAAAACTCAGTGATGATTAAAACTACCGACTACAAACAGAAATTGTTTTCATACTAGCTACGTCAAAGAGAATTCTCTTTGGCTACGTATACGAAAAGTTTCATCAAAAACTATCCAGTGGCATCGGAGTTAAGACGGACTGGGTTCATAGAATCTTACATAAAAAAGTTATTTGCAACCGAACGGATTTTTGTTATGTTGACTTGGATGCACCATCTTTGACTAAAACTTTTGACCCCTTCACGTTTTTCGTACATCGTACCATTAACTAATAAAAATTAAAAAAATCATCGGAATGTCGTGAGCACCGTTAGCAGCAAATCTAGGATTATTTTGCTCTAATCTCTCAGTGATTGCAATAAATGTCTGTAAAAGTAAAAAGGAATTTAATTTGATAAAAAAAATGAAGGGGCTGCAAATAATTTCTTTATGTAAGGTTCTGTAACACCAAGCCGCTCTAACTCCGACCCTTTTGGTTAGTTTTTGGTGAAACTTTTCGTGTACAGGGGTATTCTCGAAAGATTTTACCCCCCTTTAACGTTTTTATTTTTTGTCCTAGAACAAAATGGTAAAGACAAGAATTGTAGGAAATTTGCCTGTCATCTTAATCCACATACCGCAGACAAATTTGAGCATCGAATTTAAGAAGTACAGACAAAAGTTGTGGTTTTTTAAATGAAACACCTTGATATTTTTAGCTTTTTGAAATCAATGCTACCTCCTGATTACGACGATATGTATATGCTATATATTTGCTCCAAGCATTTGCGAATTATGCCTAATTTAACGAAATGTTTTGAATTTTACACAGTCAAGATTACCATGGAAAATGCATTTTTGTTCTTGTTGGCTTTTATATATTAAAAGAGTAAACAAATATGAAACACAAAGATAAAATAATATCGACCACATCGAATAAGGCTCGTGGTTATTTTGACGTGATACATAATATACATATGACAATCAGAGCACTCTATTATTACTGAATCACCACATAGACAGGTAATATTGCGGTACGCGTGGCGTTAACACGGCTAGCCTGACATTGGGACGTTGTCTACCCAATATTAGGACTCGATTTCATCCTGACTATCATGTGCGTTCCAGGGACAGGAGTCGCAGGTTATTTCAGCTCATGACAAGCAAAATATTGCATATCTTGATCAAAATATAATTGCAGACATTTAATATGATATCCATCAGAAAGCACAAACATCCACACTTTAACTTATACAATTGTGATATCCGCCAGATGGCACTAGCCCAGGCATCAACACTCTAACTCACACAAGTATGATATTCACCAGAAAACACTAGACCCAAGTATCAGCACTTTAACCTATCTAAGTGTGATATCCGCCAGAAGGTCCAAGTATCAACACTCTAACTTATCCACGTGTGATATCCGCTAGAAGGTACTAGGCCCAAGCATCAACACTCTATTTTATCCAAGTGTAATATCCGCCAGAAGGCACTAGGCCCAAGCATTAACACTCTAAGTTACACCGCTAACACGGCTACTGGAATAGAAAGGGGGAAACTCTCTTGCCAGCACAGTTATCATCACAGATCAACCAGATTACAGACTGACACACGCCGCCGGGCTAGGTACTTGTCACAGACATAATCACAAACAAGTCACAGAAAGAAAAAGGGCACTTACCATTTACAAAATTGTTTTAAATTACTCAGTAGGTACATGTTCAAACAGTACGCAAAGCTCTTTTAATGTTATTTTAATTATAATTATATGTTTATCAACTTATTACCAGTTGAATATTTTCATGAACATAATACCAGTTCCTCAACATCAACATATCGCCAACTAATCATTTTCATGAATTAGTTCATCAACATCAACATATTGTCACTGATCATCATCAGGAACATTTCACCATTGATCATTGATAGTGTGGTTTGCTTTATTAGAAATTATACGCTTCTGTGAGCATCTCTACAGATTATCGAAATTTGTGATTAATTATTCCTCAAAAATTTACGAAATTGTACCCACATAATATAAACTGTAAGTATAACAATTTAACGTATTTCAATCAAACTGAAATGGTAAATATATACAGAAATGGCAACATTCCATATAAAATATTTGCTTATAATCTGTTAAAGTAATATCCTTATCAACCTTTCAGAGTTTTTGCTTTATCTAAAGTCCACCATACACTATATAATACAAAATTTTAAATTATTTGAATAACTATTTCAAATTGTCACAATGTAGTGAGGTACAAAAAAAGTTTATGAATTGAACACGAAAATAGTAGAAACAGTTACCGAAATAAGAAAAGAAATTAAATCGCAAATAAGTGAAATAAAGGATGAAGTTACATCTGTAGTAGGAAACGTAAAAACTAAAATTTATGAATTAGAAACAGAAAATAAAAAAACAAAAAATATCATTTATCTAGAAAGAGTTAGTAAGAATAACCTGGTAATATTTGGTATTGTTGTTGTTGGGTTGAAAAAGCTCAAGCTTTACGAAATATTTATAGATCTGATGCAGAAGCTGACCGAAATAATGATGATGTCTGTTATTCAGCTGACCTCCAAAAAGTGATTATGCTTCCTCGACTAGACCAATATAAAGTAGCCCTATTTACACCTAGAATAATAGTCTTCAATGAATCTTTCGTACCTGTGGGAAAAAAAACAGAATAATTTAAAACCAATTGCAGCCATTTGGCACGAAGGCATAGCAGCGAGGAAAAAAGAGGATTTAATTAGCGCGTTTTATTCCTTTTTTTATGAAGAACAGAGATGCACGTAAAATAACTTTATGGTTAGACAATTGTTCTGCTCAGAACAAAAATTGGAAATTTTTTTCTGTTTTAATTTATATAGTAAACTCTATAGAAATTAGTGCAGAAAAAATTATGATAAAGTTCTTTGAACCTGGGCATACGTATATGAGTGCAGACAGCTTTCACCATCAAGTTGAACTGTCGATGAAATATAAAGGTGACATTTGTGATTTTAAAGATTTCATAGAAGTCGTACAAACAGCTAATTCTGAAAAGGTCACAGTGCTTGAAATGAAACCAAACGAATTTTATAACTGGATAGACTACTCATCACAAATTAAAATAAAAAAGATTCAACCACGTCCATGTATAGCGAACATAACGACGGTAATTGCAGAGCGGGAAAACTATTCCCTGAAATACACAACCAATTATGATTTGTCTAATCCAATTCAAATGAATTTTTTGAAAATTAAACAGGAAAAAGATGGGATTGTTGCTCCTCTTTCTCGTACTAAACCTACGGGCATTAGTAAAGAGAAAAAAGATGGCATAATAAAAAAATTGTGTCCCCTTATGAGGCATGAAAGAAGAGTGTTTTGGGAAAACATCGACGAGAGTTTGGATTCCAATGATTTAAACGAGTCATTTGATTAAATAATAGAGCAAGTTTTAAAAGTAATGATAGATCCACCGGCCTCATCAGAAAGTAGGTAGGTTATTCACTTAAGTGTTAAATAAAGATTGAAAAACCTACTTTCCAATGCCACCGGTAGATCCACCGATAACTTTATAAACACGCCAATACTTTTATATTTAACTCAATCTCAATTGATAGTGTATTTTTGTATGTTATGTGAACCTTTTAATTGAACTGTTTAATAACAAAATGCAAATGTCTAATAAATTTATAAAAACTGAGCATTCTTTTTTATTTTTCATTTAATGTAACTGCTAGTTTATATTAACACTGCTGTACACTAATTAAATGTGTTGTATTTTTTCTTAATTGGAACTTTTTTCCAAATGTAAATTTAAAAAAGGAATTTTATTGCCACTAAATTTGGGATAATATTGGTGTTTTTCGCAATTTAACATAATCGCAGCACATCAAACAATACTAGGTAAAAATGCAGTAAGTTCGGCTAAATCAGCGACTTACTGCATTTTTCACTAGGAAATACTGTAATAATACACAATGATGTACTAAATCAGAACGCAATAACGTAAATAATTATTTAACAAAAACACTAAATAGTCCCAAAATTGTGTAAAACTAAACTATGATGGTCCTGCTGAATTTTTAACACCGTTTTTCTCGAAACTATGTTTTCTAAGGTTACTGCGTTTTTCGTTAGGACGGCAGTATTGTTTTCTAGTTTTTACTGCGTTTTCACATTTGTCGTCCCACCACGGTTTACAATTTTTTTTTGTTGATGTTTTTAGTGGATCTTACTTTTGGAATTGATAAAGGAGCTGCTTCATTTATGTTATTGACTAGTTCTGAGTAATTTATGGAATCAGTTACTGCGTTACTTTCCATATGCGTTTGGTACAGTTTCCAATCCGCTTTGTGTATTTTCTATATTTTGTGACTTCTTATTATTGGTTCTTTGGAGCATATTTGAGATTTTATTATTATACGTAGGTGATCTGAGCCATGAGGGTCTTATCTATGTTCCAATTAAAAAGATAAGCTCTCTGGTGAGCTCAGTGTTATATCCACTGCACTTTTCCTTCTATTTAACTTCGTAAATAATGTAGCTTCTTCATTGTTTAAGTATACCAAATTTGCTGAATCAATCGCATCTATCAAAGTTTTACCATATACGTCTCCATAATCACAACCCCAAACTGGCTGATATGTGTTAAAATCACCAGCAATAAGACAAGGTGTCGGAATACATTTAAAAAATTGGTTTACAGTAATTTTTGTTTGTGGTTTGATATATAAAGATACAAGAGATATTTTCTTATTATTACTTAATCCGACACTCACACATTTTGACGAAATATTAGAGTAGTAGAGGAATATCGGTATATATTATATCATTTTTAATTAAAATTGCCACCACCCCTTTACCATCATTTCTATCAGATCTTGAACAATTATATCCCATAAAATTATAATAAACATGAGGTTTAAACCACGTTTCCGAAAGTAAGGTAAAAGTAATATTATTTTAATGTAGCAAATGCTCCAGGTTAGTTTTGTTAGAAACCGGAAATCTGCAGTTCCATTGACAAAAACTATAAGTCTTGTTTATGTCTGCGAATTTAACTGTTTACTGTTTTGTAACCTGTACTGAATCATATTTTTTAATTATGACTGTTGAACATCAAAAGAATTATTTGCCTTTAGTGTATTTATTATATAAGTAACCATTTCTAGAATTAATCCTGCAAAATCTCTATTACTTGTGTCATCATGACTATTATTTGATTGATATATTCCACTGTTTATAATGCCTCCAATTTGATTTGGTATGTGAATAGGAGCTAATATTTGATTATGGGCCAAGGATAATGGGTTAGGAGAAACGCGAGTAGGACGGTTATTTCTTATGAGATTGCAACCATGAATTTTTAAACCACTATCACCTACAAGCGGATCCAGCCAAGTTTCAGACAACCCAATAATGTCAAGTACCTCATCTGCAACAAACTCACAAAACATATCAAATTGTGCACATATAGACCTGATGTTAAAATGAGAAAAACTCAGAAATTTATTCATTTATTAGTATAATATCAATTTATTATATTTAGAGCCCCCTGTAAATAAAATAATGATCATAAAACTAACATATTTAATACGAGCATCCAGTAATGGAATGACTATGTAAAGCTGACAAAAATAATTAATTGCAATAAAAATTAAATATAAGTATCAGAAAAGATAAAAAGATAAAAAAGATTGAGAAGAAAAATAATGATGAATGTTATCATAATAAATTATCAATAACGCAAATATTATAAAAACACATTAAATAAAAATTAAATCCTACTAAGTGAAAAGTCCGAAGCTTTTTCCCCTATGAATTGAATACAAGAGATAGCTAGCACTACCACTTCGTTAAAGAACTTAATGTACAATTTCACAAATCAGCTACGAATGAAATAAGGCATCTTTTATTTTCTTCCACGGACCATGCGTATATTTTTCCACCTGATGACCAAGCATTTTTTCTTTCCATATTTTTTCTTTGCTGCTGACAATAAATTATAACGAGCTGTAGTTAAATCCTCATAGATAGTTATGTCAGAGTCCTTTAATAATTTTTTTGACAGATAGACTTCATGTCTTTTAATATTATTTAAAAACTGAATCAAAATAGGCCTTGGTGAAGAGTGCTCCTTAAATTTGCCAACACGATACACACAATCTATGTCACATGCTCCACAGGTAATATTAAGTTTATTATTAAAAAAGATAATGATGCCATCCAAAATTTTCTCATCTTTTCTCTCAGGAATACCAATAATTCTTAGAGAATTGCCCTTCAAATATTGATCCATAACATCACATTTTTCTTCCACAACTTTTATAGAATTAGAACATAAAACTACCTTTTGTACATATACTTTCACATCTGTAATAACTTTATTTATTAATACATATTTTGGTAAAGTTTGTGATTTAAATTTGAACACCATAGTTTGCGTTGGGACAAATTCTATTTTGTTTTCTGTTGTTACTTTTCTGTTTAACCGTTTTACATTTACTACATTAAATTTACAATGATGGTCTAAAGGTTTGATTTTGTTTTTAATATATTCTTCGGTATATTCCGTAGATATACATCTTAAGACACATAGTTTGCACTCTTAGCATCCTTAAATTGAACCCAAATTCTATGTCTGTCTATTGAATCAATACTTTTAATTTATTATCTAATCTAACCAGTTTGTCAGAATTATATCGTCCACTTTAAAAGCATTTATTCTAGCATTTGAATTAAGATTCTCAACAAAAACATAATACGGTCCTGTGTCAGTGTTGTCGTACTTATATACTTCGCGGTTTTTATCCCTATCAGTTTGGTCTTTTTTGTTGCCCGTTTTTGTCAAAATATTTTCATTTTGTTTATTATTTAAATTATCCAAGTTATTTCCATTCGAATTATTATCATTCAAAATTTGATTTCCTAGTACTCTTATAGATGGATTTGATGTACTTACATGTTTGTTGAGATAAAATAAGTCATTTTGAGTTTGTACATTACCAACTGGGGTATCCAGAGACATAATGTCGTCGTTGCATTCCTCAGACCTTTTAGGAGTCCACAAAGATGAAAAATCACATACAGGGGGGTTGCCCCCCGCTATTAACACTCATTCAGAGAGAAAAAAAATTAAACCTTTTTTTTTCTTTAAATTCACCTGTTTTAAAATTTTAGGAACTGAACCTACTCGCACGTGATCTGGGTCGTAATTGTTATTTGGTATTAATAACGAAGAACCGAATCTCGAATTAAATATTGATATTGCTGATCTTAATGATGTCTACCAATTTAACATCTTTATTAATCTATTTCTTAATAAATCTAATTAAGGACCGGTTGGAATCCAAAAAATTCTAAAGAGTATCTAATAATAGTGGAATTTGTCAGAACAAAAATATTGGTTTTGAGAAATGTGAGCAAATTAAAAGGTAAAACATATTTATATCAAGAGACCAGTGCAACAAAGATCGAGAAAAAGTAAAATACTACACTACAGCTTACATAAAAGGAGAACAACTATATATTGCAAATAAAGCATGCTCTATTAGTCAACTGGACTATCCGGAAGTTGAGCAAGAGGAAGAAAATTCTGTAGATGAGGAAGTGAGTGAGAATAATTTATCCGATATTTACCCAAAAAAAGCAGCAGTTACGAGAAACTGAAGTAAGTGAAGAAAAAGATCAAGGAAAAAAGAAAAATAAACCTCAGAGCACTTACAAATATCTTAAAGCGACTGGGCTTGAAACAAAATTAACACAAGATCAAATGCGACAACACAATAAAAATGTTTAGACAAACTAACAGTATCCCATTGACGAAATTTATTAAATTTCCGTACTCTTCCGGTTTTGAATGTATTGTGTGATTTATATTTATGTTAATCATTTTATTAAAACTTAATTATTATATATTCTTGCCTTCAATACAGATACTTCAAAATTAAAATTTAAATATAGCTGTTTGTATTATATTATATATGTTTTGGCCATATTTTTATTCTAGTATAAAGTTAATCTATTAGATACAAAATTTATATATCTTACATTTACTTACCCCCCTTTTGACTATGTTGCAAAACTATTTTAATTTTCACTACCCTGGTTTTATTTATAAAAATGTATTATATATAAAAATAACCCTCTATTTTTTCACACAATTCAATTCATTTAATTTTACATAATTCTATATTATAATCAAACTAACGGAATCTTTATTATTTTAAATAATTTCAATCTCACATGTAAACAAATTTTATCAAAATTTTTTTACCTATAAGTTTTTACAAGTACATAAAAAATGGAAATAATTGTCTTCCATGTTCTTGTTTCTAAATTGTACTTATTAACATTTATATTTATGTATGTAACCACCATACTCATTTTCTGTAATTATTGTAGTCCCGTGTCTGATGATGTGAATTTGCTTGTTCACGAAACCGGTCACACCAATAAAGGAATTTTATGAGAATTTTCTGTTTGTCTGTCTTCATGAATAAATAATTCAATTAGACACGGAATATTCCCAAAAGCCTTGAAACTGTCCGTTGTTAAACCTCTATACAAACATGGAGATATACAAAAATTTTAAAGTTATCACTCAATACGTTTTTTATCGCCATTATCGTTGTTCGTAAATTTAGCGTTGAAAATTCTCACTCTCAGGTTATAAAAATAAATTTTGCCGGATTATTTAAAGAAATCTTTGATTCGACTTCCCAAGATAGCATTAAAAATGGATTTCGCTTATGTGGTCTATCGCTTATCAATGCGGATGCAGGAGATTACAAAAAATATAGAAATCAATGTGCTAAAACTCACGTAACTGGGAGCGATGAGGTAGTTACATCAATATTACCATCTATTTCAGTAAATGATCGCAGAATTAAGGAGCACATCAAGTATGTGGAAAGCTTTATTTCAAAAGATCTTCTAAATGAATTCATTTTATGTTTCGAAAGTGGAAATAATTGGTGTGGTAATGTAGCAGCAAGCCAGTTGTACATTGTATGGAGTAAAATGCAACAAACTTTGACACCTAATGGAATTCCAGATAAAGAAAAAGACATACCTTCCATGAATTGTCAATCTCCTGGAAAAGAAGGAAATAATCAATCCATAGCAAATGATCTCATTATTGAGCAAATGGTAAACATCGACTTGCACCCACCAATAATCCTTATTGAAATATCGAATCAGTCTCCCAGCATAAATAGCAAATCAGAGGCATTATCATTAGATGCTAATCAAGTACAAGATAAAGTTGTCGATGAAAATACGTCTTCTGTGGAATCCTCCTTTAAGAAAGCTCTTTTTGCCTGAACCTGCAAAAAAATTTAGTAAATGTCGGACTGTAGATAAAGTTCCATCTGTTATAACGTCCAATGAATGGAAGAAGTATTTTGCTAAGAAGGAAGCTCTAAAAAATCAAAACAAAGCGGAAAAAGATGAGACGAAGAGAATAAGACGAAAAGAGAGCTTTGAAGGAGAGTACTATTAATCTACAAAAAAAAGAAACAAAATAAGGTCAAGAGGCCTATTCATGGAGGGTTGTCATCTGAAAGCGGCATGTTTTTGTAACTTGAAGAATATAGTAATGATGAGAATGTAGGAGAAGATTTAGCTGAATTAAATGATACGGATAAATTACGACCAATGATGATATTTTAACTACCTTTCTGTCAGACGATTCAGATGAGGTTCCTTTAGCTGCACTTCGACTGCACAACAAGGTTGTAGACTGTAAACAATCTAATAATAATATACAGTATGACATTCCTGTACTTATGGAAAATGAGTTTTATGCAGTATATTACGATCAACAATTAAGACTTATGTCGTCGAAAATTAAATTCTTACATAACAATGCATCAAATCACATGTAAATCATAATTATGTATTTTTTGGACCAATAACCTTTCAAGATGATGATGTTAATTCTAGAAGTTTTAAAATAGACTCTGTACAAGATAATGCAATTCAAAAGAAATATTACAAATTTAATATGGGGACTATAAGGAAGTATAAATACAACAAATTTTTATTTTAGTTAGTGTATTTCTAAATGTTTTTCGACACATGTATTATTTATTTTATTTGTTATATATGTTAATGCACTTATTTTACAATTTCTCAATGTAATAAATGAAATTAAAAACATTACTATTCTATTTTTAAAAATTGTCAATTACTGGTGAACCCGTAGTCAATTACTGGTTAATACAAAAACATGTCAATTATTAGTGATTTTGCAACATCTCAAAAAATTTGCTATAAATATAAAAATATAAGTTACAAATCCAAGTATTTTTTACAATTCAGTTATAAAAATGTAAAAACCATCTCATGAACCGAAAAAAAAAACCTCGACTTAGTTTTAAATATTTTTTTTCAATATTGCATATTGAAACTGCTCCTTATACTGTCGATAACTGGGGTCATCACCCCATTACAAACTTGATTTTATACAATATTTATATTTCTGTGCACTCACAATATTGATTATTATAGGTATATGCTATTTTTTACTGAGAACTAATAAAAATGAACTGTTTGTTAATTAAGGACGATGTAAAAAAACTTGGTTTAAAATTATCAATATATTTCTTAAAATGTTACGATTGCGAAAAACTGAATTTAAAAATTCCACCATAATATTAATTATGTGTATGCTCTTAGAAATACTGCTCTTTCTGTCAAATTTTGATATAATGTTCCACGCACCTTCTGATTTAATTAAAAAAAAAATCGTCCTAAAATTTATGCCTATTATTTTCGACCCGTAATTTTGAATGCCATGTAAAACATATTTATAGGTTCCCCTAAACTCATACGGAAGTACTAACCTTACTCCATATTTACGACGATAGTTCTTTCGCTTTTTCTGTATACAATCAGATTTCCTCAAATGAGATTCCGGAATATTACCTTCCCTTATCCTCTGTTTTTGCCTGTTGAAACATTATTGTACTTAATTATTATTTTGCATACATTATTCAGTATTTTCTGGTTTTATAGTATAGAATATTTTTTTAATTATATTGTTAATAATAGTTTATGGTACAAGTAAAAACATGCTTTATCCATCCACAAGTAGAATAATTTGAAACGAGGCATTTAACCCAGTGTGCAAATTTCCGCGAATATTTTATCCAACACCTCTTTAAGCTGACCAATGGAACTTTATTCAGTTACGATAATTGTTTATTTATATAAATAATAAGATAAAAACAAAAAGCTATAATTATTGTGTGGAATGAAAAAATAATAACGCTGAAAAATTTTTTGCTAATTATTGTTTACTACTTTTACAAAACTTATCATAGATAAGTACAACCGAGAATTTTCCACTATATAATTTCAATTATCCTGTTCTTTGAAACCATCAATGTTTATTACATTAGGGTTTACTAGTATTCAGTTTCTTTGCATCCTTTAAGTGAGCTGTCCAGAAGACGCTAAAAGCAGAAACACGTGTAGGCAGATATTTTAAAGTTTTTAAAGTGATTGTTCAACTGGTGAGTACATTTTGTTTTATTTATTTTTGGTTTTACCGAACAGAATAGTTGGAATTAAAAATAACATTATTGAGTCAGTCACACTGAACATAACGTGCATATTATCTTTTTTGTAATCCAAGTTTCAGCGTTTTGGCAAATAGCCGGGAAAATAGTTGTCTAAAAAGATATATATTGTACATATCTATGATAAGTTTTGTAAAAGTAGTAAATAATAATTAGCAAAAAAAAATTTTTTTCAGCGTTATTATTTTTTCATTCCACTCTATATTTTAAACTTTTACCAAGAAGAGGAAACCTAATTTAATTTTAATTTTATAATTATTGTATAAATTTGTATTATTTATTTTTATGTTTGGCAGTACAGCACAGAGCACCAGCAGCTCTTTTGGATACACCTGGGCAGCTGCCCTTACATGAAAGCTTGCTGAATTATTTCTATTATATTAACGTACACTTACTTGTATCTCACAGCCATTTTTATTTCCTTAAGAAACTTTATATATTCCTTAAATTGTAAATGTACATATCCTGGAATATCGCTTGTTGTAATTGTTGGTTCTACTAATTTTGGCAAACTTAACAACAGATCTAGATCATATTCATCTGGTTGGCCAATTCTTAAACCATCATAAAAACTTCCGCCAAAAAAATACTCGACTGAACATTTCATTGAATAAACTGTCTTTTTCCTTCATTTTATTTATGATCAGATCTAACAGCTAAAACAAAACAAAATACTTTCCTTACTAGCTATCTATAATATACCTTAAGTTAGTAAAAAGTAATAAAATAATTCTAAATTAATTTTCGTAGAAGATAAGTAAGTAGGAATTCAGTAATCATAAACATCCAAAATTAAATTTCAAAATTGTATAACAAGACTACGTAAAACTTAGTTCTAGGGTAATTGAATCCGAGGAGTTACCTTAAATATAGCGATAGAATATGGACTGATAATATTTTTTTTGTAGATAACTAAAAAAATAATATTAATACCCAATAATAATAAAATAATTATTGGGTGTTACATAAGCATTCTTTCAAACCTAACATAATAACAATAATAAATACCTATAGTCTTTTATATTTTATACTGTCATTCTTATCTAAACGTGCTAGTATAAAAGTTTTAGGTATATAATAAATGAAAAACAATACTTCCAATACATTTTATCATAGAAACTATTAAAACAACCACTCAATATACGAGTAAGAATTGCACTGAATTAAATAAGGGTGCTTAGTTTTAGATGCAAAAAAAATATTGAGATTAAAAAAATATTAACTCACCAAAAAGGAAAATTTTCACACTTAAGAAATAATTTCCTTCTAGAAATTCATAGATACGAAGCAATATGTAAAATTTTGGAAATCTATGGAAGATATTGAAAAACGTATTTTTGAATCTCATTTATCACAAAAAATATTCTTTTGGTACATATACGTGGATGACATTCCAATTTGTTATTCAGGGTACATAGAAGAAATAAGCAAAACAGTAAATTTTATAACCACTATACACACAAACATTTTTTTTTTTCAGAAATCGAACAAAACAATCAAATAAACTTTTTTGATCTTACCATAAATAGGCAAAATACAAATAAATCATCATTACCATATACTCGTATAGAAAAACAACCTTTTCCGGCGATACTGGACCTGCAGATTTATACCATCGCCTATCACATAAAATAGCAGCAACTCGCATATAGTAAGTCAAGAGAAAACCTGAGTAACGAAATAGATATCATAAAAGAATTAGCAACTGACAACGGATTTTCAGTATACACTATGAACATTAAAGTAATATGTAGACATAGTACCTACACTGGAGGAAATACGTAATATCAACAGATAATAATCACATAGTGTTCAAACCTACATAACAAACATCTTTTATAATGCAAAACAAAAAAAGAGATAAAAATAAAAAATCAGGCGTTTATAAGCTTTCTTATGAAGAATGCAATAGCTGTTACATTGGCCAAACAGGAAGGACATATTTAATATATGCTATAATGAAGACTTAAAATTTTTTGAAAAAATTTTGCGAACTACTTTTTAGAAACAAATCATAGCTTGCCGTCAATTAACAAAGTCTTACATTAAACATTACTCAACATAATCTAGAAAATTAAATATATTAGGATCATTGGAAATCTACAAAAATTGGAATAACCCAAATACTACCTTTCTTAAAGATAATTAGATATAGGAAACTCCACTCTGTTCACCATCCTTATCTAAATACCTATTGACGTATGCTTGTAAACATGAATAATTGTAACCTCATTGTGCTTGAAAATGTAGTCTAATATATAACTACAAATCTGCAGTCGCAAAAAAAGCAATAAACTGATATTTAACAAAGTAATTTTGTGTTTATTTGCTAACTGGCTGTGAATTAGGTCACTATATATTCAAGATGTGAAATACAATCCAAAAAGTATTTCTTTTCTTGTATATTCCTTATTTCGGTGAAACGTTTTTTTTAATATTTTTCTAAAATTTGATATTTTATTATTTGCTTTTATATATAGGCAAAGAAATATTATTTAAGTATTTAGCTTTCTTATCTTATTTTTTAAAAATGAAGTTTTCTGAAAAGTCAATAAACTTTTTAATAGTTCATCGTCAATTTATTACATAAAACTAAGTAATTTCTTATACAGAATATTAAAATATGGAAGTTTGTTGTTAAACGCCTAAATGTTTCTTTATTTGTTATACCTAGAGTCCGGATCCGAATATTATATGACGCCAATATCAGGGACGGATCAAGAATATTGGTATATAGTATATTTCAAACTTATTTGTAATATAAAAAACGTCGGCTTCTTTACCGGCGGTAAAAGGATCAAAGAACCCGACGTTTTTCATATTGAAAATAAGTTTGAAATAAACTATAAACACATACACAGAAATGATAAACATGCCACATGTACCTGATTAAAATAGGTGCATTTTAAGGGTTGTCCGGTCACCTTCATATACGAAGCTGCATCCGTTACAAACAGCAAGACACGTCCTTTATTATTTTCATAGTTCTCGCCCCATAATAATAACATTATTATCGTGAACGCGTTTCATCACTCTCTCGCATAAATTATGCGACAGGATTGAAATTGCAGGATTGTCCTGCAATTCAATCCCTAGATGATTCTTTCTAACACCTTTGTTAATATCAAGCGGACTGGAATTGCCACTGTCTCATCCATCCTCCAACCAATACATTTGCTATGTTCTGACCACTAGCGTCGGCGGTTTCATCCACACTAACCCATACGTGCTTGTCTTGCAACTGTGAATTAATTTCTGCTTTAATTTAGTTGCACATCGGCGATATATATTTTTTCCTTAATGTGGATTCCGCACGCACAGTAAAGTTATTGTACTTTTTATTAACACAATTTTGCAGTAACTCTTTGTTCCACGGAATGCTGTAAAATCTGTGTTTTCACTGTCCATGGCGGTATTTTCTCACAAATATTTCACCGAAGTTCTGTGCTATAAACTCTAACTCCGGGAAATTATTTATCCATCGTTTTACAGTAACTTTTCGAGGGCGAAGTGGACGCGACATTTTCATAATGTTCCACGACACTATTCTCCAATTTAAAAAAGTATATATATTACACCCCCGGCGGCGTTCACAGGTTGATTACTATTCTATGTATGTAATATAAACACTATATTGTAAACAGATAATTAATTGACGTCATTTATCGCTACCTCCCGATTTCTATAAGTTAAATAAATACTTATTTTTGTACATATGCTAAGTACCTAAAATAAATATTTCTTTTCATCTGTTTATTTGTTTACTTTGTTGCAGCAGAGACTGCGTTATTTAGTTGCTCATGTGTAAAAGGAGTGTAGATTCGTTTTATGAGAACATCAAAAGTTAATTGATAAAAATTTATACTGCTTTATTTTGGATTAAAATACGCGATAATTCATGTTGCGAATACATCCGTTCCTGGAATCTAATATTCGATTCCGGACTCTAGTTATACCTACGTACTAATAAAACAAAAAAAAAACAACAACTCACCGACTTCAAGATGTCATTATTACGTTTTATATCTTCATCAGATAATGATACATAACTTTTATTAATGCCATTGAGCACCGGCTCCATGGCATTATACTTCTTCGCATCTATCAACATTCCGTATTTCTAAATTACTTCCTGGAAATCGAAAACAAAATACACCTCCAGCGGCAGATCTTCAATTTATATCCTCAAAAAATTTCCTTAGATTAGATAACAACAATCTGCATATTTTTAATGCAGATATATTTGCGATAAATAATATAATAGCATCATTTAAAAATGATCAGGGTCGCGCCAATCTATAGCGCAGGGGTACCCCGCATCAAGGCGGTAGATCTAGGAGGGCGGCAAATTTAAAAACAAACGAAGATGAAAGAAGCCACCGATCGATCACGTTAAAAATCAATAGTACCTAGTGGCATTCGCTGTCATAAGTTAAACAACGCCTTTGCCTTAAGTAGTGACTGCAGATGCGTCGACCAGTTCAAAAAAGGCAGCCTCCCAGCCTCAAAGAGTAAAGGCCTTTTGCAGTTATCATGCTGTAATCTTTGTAAAAACATAGTGGTAGGGCGGCACGTGTTCTCAAAGTAAGTAAAAATACAATTATTTTTAAAAGCGATTTTTTATACAATAATAAAATATGTAATAGAAAAATGTATC
Organism: Rhamnusium bicolor; assembly: GCA_029963845.1. NCBI lineage: Eukaryota > Metazoa > Arthropoda > Insecta > Coleoptera > Cerambycidae > Rhamnusium > Rhamnusium bicolor. The sequence goes on from JANEYF010001620.1 coordinate 303,134, forward strand.
ATCCTCATTCATTTTACTTTTGTCTAAGTACTTAAGTTTTCTTGGAAAAATATAATACTATTAGCCCTGTAATTTTAGTAAAAAATCAGCCTTGACTCACAGAAAAATATCGTAAGACTGAGAATTTGCTCATTATGAAAAGTGCCAGATCCGCCTTCGTTCGCGTCTCTATTTTTTGGGGGTAAAAGGGTCTAAGGTCACGAATGGGCGTACACCGATTGAACTATTGCACCGATTTGCATCCGTCTAATCTTAAATTAATCAGGAAGATGCAGGGACTAACGTGGATCCATAAGATCAAATAATTCTTTCTGTTTTAGTGGTGCTCATGGCGCACACTGCCCGCTAAATTTGAAATAAAGGTATTGTGGCTGAATAAAAGTGAAAATTAGTCGAAAACTATGAATAAATATAGTTTAAAAAAACTAAAAAACACGCTTTTAAAGCACATCAAACTAAAAAGTGAAAAATAATTTTAATGTAATAAAAAGTTTTAACGATTATTAATTTGAAAATTGTAAGTTTTTTAAAAAATATTTTTAACTTGAGTTTCGTAATTTTTATTACATTTCAGGGAATTAATTATGAGTTTTCCTGGTACCATAAAAATTATAAAAAATAAAATTTGGGTATTAAATTAGTGTACTTATGTAAATATATAACATATATATATCGCTTAAAGGTACAATTAATTATCAACTGTAATCGTGTAATGGTAATGACACGAATTCGTGTATTACCATTAACGCATTACAGTCTGATAATTAATTATACCTTTATAAGGTAATATTGTATATATGTACAAATTAATACCCTTTGTTTTTTTTTATATTTTTTTACAAATTATTCTGAGATGGTAATAAAAATTACAAACAAAAAATAGTTTTTTCAAAAAAGATTTTAAAAAAGTATTAATATAAACTGAAAACAATAATGAACGAAAAATACTAGTATTATTGTGAAAAAAGCGTGGGTTGCTCGATATACGAAAAATATGGCACAAATCGCCCCACGCTTTTTTCACAATAATACTAGTATTTTTCGTTCATTATTGTTTCCGGTTTATATTAATAATTATTTTTCACTTTTTAGTTTGATGTGCTTTAAAAGCGTGTTTTTTAGTTTTTTTAAACTATATTTATATTGCTTATTGATGCTGATATTATAACATACTACGATCCAACAGATATTTCTGAAAAAAAAATATTTTTTTATTTCAGCCATGGGATTTGAACTCACGCCCGAGGAGTCCGTCGTTTCGCGTTGACTGCCAGCTCGACCACCGACCTAACTGACAACCACGGAATGTACATACATATTAAGCCTTTGCTCTCACGCAAAGGATACGTGAGGAAAGGACTGGCAATCCTGATCAGGATAATGATATAAACTTATCAAATTATTGTATTGTTACCGGTTCTTCGTAAGTGTACAAAGTTTCAATTAAATCTGTCCATTTAAAGTGGGTCAAAATCGAGTCCAAAGAGTCGGTTACAAACAAACAAACAAACAAGCAAACAAGCAAGCAAGCAAGCAGACATACAGGTGAAGCTAATAAAAGCGTGTTAAAAATAGGAACATATAAATGTTCTTGTAAATATTGTTGGCCTCTCTCTGTTTTCTATTAATACCTAGTTCATCTCTGTGCGACAATTTATAGCTAAGATATCGGAGATCAACCCTAGGGATGCGATATCATTGTTAGGTGTTTTGTGAGTAAATTTGTAGTAAGCTGTGACTTTGACCCTCGTTACGAAGTTATGTCAAAGCGTTCACTGAAATTTGAATTAACGGTCAGAGTGAACGTACATCCTTCATTTTGTACTGTGTTTAGTGCTCAATGATGTATTTTACATATAAATTAAAATATTACGTCTTCCATGAGAACGAGTTAGTAATAACATTTTCAGATTTAAATATTTTCATTGCAACGATCTACTCATATACAGTAATTGAGGATTGTAATGAGGTAAATTTTCTTCATTGAATTAGTCTGATTTAATGATACATTTGATATAATAGAAGTTAATTTGCAAAGAAATCACTTTAGTTGTAATTAATTTTTCTCGTTACTATCCCACCCGGTATAGTGAAATTCTAGTTTATCTGAAAGGTTATGATTAAATATTAGTAATAGTACCTAGAATTTAATTTTACAATTGTCAGATAAATGTTTAAATCATTTAAAATTCAGCAGATATGGAATATTGGTAAAATAATTAGTCTACGGAGATTTCAAACCGTTTCTTTTTGGAAAACTATAATTTCGTAATATTTGAATTCATTTCGATACATTGTTATCATTAGACACAGGGAAAACTTATGACATGATATAAATAACAGTGTCGTACTGGGAAGGGATATACAGATTTTCCTTTATAAAATTGTACAGTTATAATGAAACAGTATCTTACCTTGTCAATGTCCTTGAAGGAGGTTGGAGGCCGCAGAAAGGTGCAACATATAAAATAAATCCATGGTATTTGATTAGGGCTGGAAGTATGATAAGCGTAATAGTAATGCTAGCAGTCTTACTTTTTTTTCAGATATCCATTCATGAACCCTTTCAAGAATTGCGTGGATAAGTGAAGCGAGAGGTGGAGACAGTACACAAAACACAATGATTTTATTATTCACTGATTCACTACGTTCTATATTCTGTAGGTGATGATTTATAGCGTGGGTATAGTAACAGTATATTAACAAAATTTGCTCCATATGGGCTGGAATTAAACGGCAGCGTCTTCTATCGGAAAATATCCATTTGTATAGAGAAAATGGTCGTTCATGCAGTGTCTACAGATGAAATGGGATATAGCAATATAGTGAATATTTATAGAGGGACGGATTCCTGAATTCCGGGGACAGCAAAATCGACCTTTTGTTTCCGTAAAAGTTTGTCTATGCGGAAAGAGTACGAAAACTTGGATTTACTTGTAACACATGTTCCATTTCTTGTTTCACTCGTTCAGCAGATTCCCAATCGTACACTCCATTCATTTTCTTTATGAGAGAAAATTATCTGCCTGAAGATTACTCTAGAGTTGCCGTATGGCCAGGGGAATTCACGAAAAGAAACTGTGAATTTCTCGTAAATTTTCGTGAACCACTGGATCCATGGCAACCTCTTGAGCATTGGCGATTGCCACTACATGACTAGAATCCAACTGTTGAAGGACCAGATTAACATTCTCAAAATTGCTAAAGTAATAAGTCGCGACCTCAATCCGCGTACTCCGGCATGTCACAATTGGTTCTGGAGGCAGCTGTATGCGTGGATGCCTTTCACAAAATAACCATACGCGGTAGGGGTTTTTAAAATACTTTTTTACATTTAAAGTTAGTACGTTCACTTTGGGATACCACTCCCTAACTGTTTCTGCCACTCGGTGTACGGTAAGTTACATGAAGACAATTATAGGTGTCTTGTAATATGCGGTCAGTCAGTTTTATATACGATGCGGTGTCCTTAATAAATATTTGTTTCCCTACTTTGTTCAAAACCGTCCCCCACAATAGTTTTAAACTGTCACGTACAATATTGGACACATTGACCGCATTTACCTGTTCCAACACTAACGCTAACAAATAGCCTCTTGTGACATACGTTGGCAATTTTGGATCCCGCTGCATTGATTGTCTCAATCACGCTTCGATTTAGGAGCGAACGTTGCCAATATTTGGTCTGCTTCTTGGGACAAATCATTTTTTCTTAATGAAGTGGAACTAGGCAGTTGTGTTTTCTCATATTGCCCCCTACACATTTTTCTGTAAACTCCTGAATACCTAATACCTAATAGCTACCAATTCGTCATAGCTCTTCGCGAATCCGACAAATGGAAAAACGGTTACATATGATGTTCAGATGTAACTTAACTGCGTGTTTTACTTTCTTTATCATTAAAATTAATATACTTCTAACACGTACATAATTAGATTATTGTTCCGTAAATTTGTGTGAAAAAGTCTCATTTATGCATTCTCTCTACTACAGATGTGAAGTATGATATGTTTATAGACTCAAAATTATTAATTTCTCACTTTATATTTCGCAGCGGTGGACGACCCAGCATCGGTGCCGATTTTCCTGCCGAAAATGATTTTCGGTGTACCAACAATATATTATTTATATCTTTGCTTTAAATAAAAGCAGAAGTTCAACTTCAATTACTCTATTTATTTAAGACTGCTTCACACATAAAAAAAAATAAACAAATATATACACAATAGTTATGTTGTAATACAATGGTAAATATTAACCTATATTACAAGAAAGCAACCAAGGAACCAAGCAAGAGGTTATGAAGATGCAAAAAGCGGTGATCGATTATGTTATATCAAGTACAGCTAAGTTATGGAAGCTACTACTACAGTATTACTATCAACTGTTTACTACAAGCAAGCAAGCAATGATTCAAAATAAAGCAAAGGTACGGCAACTACTACTACTGGTAGCTACAGCATGAGGTTAATGAAGCGGTATTACGGTAAACGGTCGGTGCAGCAATATAGTTAGTGGTAAGCGGTTACAAAGTACTAGCAAGACACAAGTGCAGGAGGTCAGTCCAGGGACAGGCAGTATATTTGACTGTATAATCGCGAGCGTGCTATAGTTTAAGAGTAGCGCCTCGTATCCATGAGTTAGGATTTATTAACTACGTGTGTCGCGTTTATCTAGTAAGATCGTATCCACACACGAGGTGTTAGGACCTTACTGGTAGTGAAACTATGACTGAGACGGAACTCTATCCACACACGAGGCATTAGAGTTCTATCCTTACGTCGGCTACAACAGACAATGACAACCGAATATTCCCGTTGACCTTCTACTCTATAGCACGGCGGTTCAGTTCACGGACTCGTATTTAGTATAAACTGTCCCTTAAACTGACTAGACCAGAGATATGCGTGGATATATGAACGTTAACGCTAGGTAGTTACTTATGCTTTAGGGCGATAGGTTATCACATCAACTTCAAGCCTATCTTCTTAATAATTTAAATTCAGTGAGCACGGCTAACAGATGAATTGGTTAGTATCTGACTTCCGGGGCACGGCGTGAGAGTCTATCCACACACGAGGTACTATAATCTCACATATGCCACTCCGCGTTTACCTAGTAAAGTCCTATCCACACATTAGATATTAAAACCTTAGTGGTAGTGAAAATATGACTGAGTAGCGGTGCACGGTACGATATGATTTTTCTGAGTACCGAACCTTTTCACTCCGATACTCGATATTTTATACCGGTATTACAGCTTACGATACGATACGATGCGGTATGTTTTTGGTTCGTACCCATCCTATCAGTTACCAGCAACAACTTTCTACCAAAAATAACTGGTGTAATGTGGCGGTGAATAGTTGAAGTTACGTGTGGCCATGACAACAGAATACTGCAGTTAGTTACAGAAAATATTGTCTGAAGCTGTATTTTAATCCTTGTGGCATGTTACTGTAATACATTATTATAATGTAAAAACGTAATAGCACTAAAAGCAGACAAAGCAGTTTTTCCCCGGTTGTGGTGTCTGAGAGAGATCTGTTGCGATTTAATTTATTTTCTTGGATTCCTTGTGTTGTGTTTTGTGTTTCTATGCAGTATGCCGTGTTTAAAAAGTAATATTTAGAAGGTTTTTATTAAAACGGATATTGGGGGGAAACTGTGCCAGTGTGACGTTATAAGTTCGGAAGAGACCACGAATTTAAGAAAGCATCTATTAAGGCAACATCGAAATTATAATCTCGAACCAACCAAAACTTCGCCTAAAAAGGACAAGGTACGTAATTTAGTTTAAAGTAAGTTAACAACCTAGATAACTGTTTATAGGATCCGGAAATATTAACTGGGAGTGCAAGTAAGGAAAGAGACGGAGGAGCATGTGGAGATGGAGATACTGGTAACAAGGTGCTTACAATAGATACAGATGAGACGAGCACGAGGAGCAATACGCCTATGAGTAGTCAAAGTCACATTTTGGAGGCATCTACATCTACAACATCGAAGTTAAGTTCATTATCTCAGAGACCCCGGCACTCTCAGCCACTCATTTCTGAAACATTTAATGCTATAAAATCGTATTCAGGTAGAAAAATAAATAATTTGGTAATATATCACATTATTATTATTATTATTATTTAATAGGAGGTGAAAAATCAGAACAAGTTACTAATGCAATAATTTATATGATAGCAAAAGATAATATACCTTTAAAAAGTACGGACAAAGAAGGTTTTAAATTTTTAATGAAAACCATTGCACCGCTCTACAAAATGCCAGGACGCAACTCTGTAACTCAATTGATTGATACTAAATACGAAGCATTGTCTTTGTTAATAAAAAATCGACTTCGTAGAGTTGAGGATATAACGTTGACGACAGACTTATGGACGGAAACATTAAACACAATAGGGTTTTTAGGAGTTACTGCTCATTTTTACTTTGACAGTAAATTAAACAGCGTAACAATTGGCGTTTATGAATTATCCGAAAATCATACGGGGGACTATTTAGGAAACTGTTTAAGAAATATATGTGAGGAATGGAACATTCCGCTTCAGAAAATTACTGCAGTAGTTAGACAATGGGAGCAATATTGTTAAAGTTTTGGAAAAAGCAAACATTTGCCTTGTTTTGCGCATACTCTGGATCTAGTGGCTTCTAATATTGTTTATGAAACTGAAAGCGTAAAGGACATAGTTAATAAAATTAAAAGCATCGTAACACATTTTAAGTAAAGTGTGGTAGCTGCTGATAAATTAAAAAAAGCTCAGGAAAAAGACATTTTGAAATTAGTCCAATCAGTTCCTACTAGATGGAATTCTGTTTATTATACGTTGGGGCAGTTCCTAAAACTTTCTGCATATATTGCATCAATTTTATTAGAAAACAGTAAAGGTCCCTCTATGACAGATGGAATGGAAATAGAAACCACAAGAGAAGTTCTTCAAACACTTAAACCTATCGAACAGGTATCAAAAGAGATTTGCGGTGAACAATATTTAACAGGTAGCAAAATCATTCCCATTGTGAACTGTCTCTCAAAGAAAATGAAAAATCTGGTTACTACAACCGAGGTGGCAAAAACCCTATTTACTGCAACGGTTAAGGAACTTAAGCACCGTTTCGGAGAAACAGAGCAAGTTACATTACTTGCTATTGCAACGTTTCTTGACCCTCGATTCAAGAAATTGCATTTCAACAACATTATAGCCTGCTCTCAGGCTGTAAAATACATTAGTAATATATGTGTAAACAAGATATATCCAGGGAATCTGTACCTGTAGTTGCAGTTAATACAGAAGAAATATCTAAATCTGACAGTTTGGTCCTATCATGAAGAATTAGCAAAAAATACTATCAATATCGATGTTGAAGCGGAAAAAGAGGAAGAAACATATTCGGACCTTAAATCAATTTAAAGCAGCTAATAGAGGCTTTGCATACAACGGATGTTTTCTTATTTTGGAAAAATGTAATGGCAAGTAACACATGCACATCGAATTGCCTTTAAACACCTCTCAATCATCGGTTCCTTCTGAAAGGCTTTTTCAAAGGCTGGGGCTCTTGTGACTCCATTGCGAAATCAATTACATGGAAAACGACTCTCGAAACTGCTCTTTTTAAATTTCTTAGAATTAGCAGACTGGAACATATAAGCTGCAAGTAGCTATTTGTAATACTTATCATATACTAGTAGGTACGGCGTTGTCCAAGCCAAGCCGGCAAGCCTGCTCGGTCTCGGAAAACCGCCTTGTGGTGGGGCCCTCATCACAGGCCCCGGCCAGGACTCGAGAAGAGCCGTGGCCCCCCAAACAGAGTATGGGGCTCGCGGAGTTCGTTAGTAGTAATGTAAATCTAAAAATACGCCTCAAGGGCATGGAATGGTCAGCGGGTCATTCATTCTCAGCCATATATGTGCTGACTTGTGCAGACAGGAATATGTAAACATATGTGGAACCGAAGTTTTATCTAAATGTGTGGGGAATCGAACCCACTTAAAGGAGAAAGAAAGAATGACGTGTTACCTACAGATATATTACCATTCAAAAAATTAAAATCTTTTTGTTTATTATATGCCGTCATAAAATCAGTCGTAAAATGCTTATTAAAATTATTTGCAATTTTATTATCATTTAACTCAACATTATTCTCAAAAATTTTTATTTCTCTTTTAGACCTTTGTTTCCCCTGTACTTCTGATATAATGTTCCACATAGTTTTTGTTTTGTTATTCGATTCGCAATTTTATTGTCATAATATCTTTGTTTAGCTGAAGTTAGTTTTTGTTTGTAATAATTGTTTAAATTTTTACTATGGGTTTTCAGTTCAGGGTATTTTTGCGCCAGATCAGAAAATAGGCCGACTTGTTTTTTAAATTGTTTATGCCATCTGTTATCCATTCATGATTATTCTTTTTATACCTATTCACCATGCGCTTCAAAAGAAAACATAATTCAAAGTAATAAGACATTATATTATTAAAACTTTCAAAAGCCGTATTAGAGTTAGTATCTAAATAAACATCATTCCAATTTTCCCTCTCTAAAAATGTATGAAACTTTAAAACATTTTCAGAACTATATTTTTTATTATAGCTATAAGATTTTGTATTTAACTTTTTTTTCTATTTTTATTTTGTTCTATTGAGAGATTCTGAGAAAAACGATTAGATAATTGTAGATTTATATTATTCACCGTGTATTTTTGGACGTGAGATCCAATAAAAAAATTATCTAAACAAGTACTTGCTGTAGGAGTTACTCGTGTTGGAGCATTTATTGTTATTTTAAGCCCAAACGAAATCAATAAATCACTAAGTAAGGAGCAGTTTTTATCATTTACAATTAAATTTACGTTAAAATCTCCCCCTATCACGAGATGTTTCTTGAATTTATTGATTTCATCAAGTAAGTCATGGAACAATTCTAAAAATATATTAAAATTTCCTGCCGGTGTGGTCTGATATGATAATTTATAATTATATTATGACTAATTAACTCGATACAGAAACATTCTAAAATACCGTCTCTGCAGTAGGCACTTAATTAAATTATTTTTATATTAGTAACGTTTTTATTTACATAAATTGCTGTATCACCACGAGTGAACAGTTCATGAGAATAGTACGAATGTAAGGTATAATTACTAATAGTAAGCATCGTAATTTGCTCCTTTGATTTAATTGTTCAGTTGCCAGAAATACATCTACATTATAGTTAGCTAAAACTACTTCTATTGTCAAAATCTTATTAGGGAGGCACTGAACATTTTGATGCATAATATTTAAATTATTTTCAACATCATTTGTTTTACTAATAAAAGTTTTCACACTATCAGCGACATTTGTGAAAACATTGGGTATAAAAAATTGTCTGTATTTAAATTATGTGATGTAACAGTTGTCTTATTTGATACACAATTATCCAAACTTTTCTCACCATTGTGAACACACACTGGATATTTATCAACGCTTATAGTTGAACTGCATCCATTTAACACACCCATCTGTGTTGTGGAAGGGATGTTTTCACAACTAGAGTTAATCTCGTCAAAATTCTTAATTGCAACAAAGACCAAATTTTTTTTAACATATTTTGCACTTTTAACCAAATTTGCAATGGCATAGCTTATTTCGGTTTTCTTAAAACAATTACATGAGTTTTTATTCAAGTTTATTAAATTTAGGCTGCCAGGTATGCACCTATTTAATTTTGTAACAAATTCATATAGTTTTTTGTTAAATTTATTGATACATTGATTCACATAATAGTGTTTTTGTCAACGGTACAGTCGCAATTGCGATATTCAACTTTGCACATATTTTTATATTGTTACATATATCTCTAAAAAAGTTGGTATTTATTCGTACGGTTGAAGTTGTTTGAGCCAGCCATAATAACGACATAATCATCTACTGAATAATTTTTTGTCAAAAGGTCAATATTTTCAATGACTTGTTGAAAGGTTGCACCTGGTTTAATGATAGATTCCACTTGAAAGTTACGCATATCCGATTTTCTTGATAGTATATGATCAATATTTCGACCAAAGTCATCACTTAGTATTAGTAATTTATATTTTTTTGGACTCACCTTGTAGAATTTGTGGAATTTTTATGCTCATATCTTGCTCTCTTTTTTTTGTTGTTGCTTGGTATCTTATCATTATTTTGAATATCCTTATCTGCATTTTTTATCACTATATTTTGTTTTATATTAATAACATTTTGTGGTTTAGCCGTCATAGTGTGGATATACTTGTAGACTGAATAAGATTTGCAGGAAACAACTACTCAGCGGACAAAAGCACCGACCTGCATTGAATTAAACCTGCAAATCTTGTTTGGTAGCTAACATCATTTGTCAATTCCTCACTAGACATAGACCGGTTTCGAACTTCTTATGTTCTCGTCAGTATGCCATAAGTAATGCAAAAGACAAATAACAATAGCAAACCAGGCTAGCCTAAAGCAGACTAAGCAAAACAAACATAGTGAGTGATAAGTGGATCCCTCTGGTGGTCAGTGCTACTACCAGTAGCACTGACCACTTGTAGAGTTCTTTTTTTCTGTTTGTGTATAAACTGATTTTGCAGCAATTTCCATTTTTTCGGGTGCAGAAGTTGTTAACTTATTAATATACAATTAAACATGCATTACATATTTTTTTATATCACCAAAGGTAAATATATCCAAATTGTTCTCGATATAATACCACTTTTAGTATATTTTTTACTGATTGAGCTTCGTTATTTAGGGAGATTCTATTGTCAAATACTTTAATAATAAGCGGGTTACTTTTTTTTATTAATTTATTACAATCATATACGGGAAAGGTTATTGAAAATATCATCTAATTTTATTTTTTAATTTTTACAATCGTGGTTTAACAATCTTATTTACTTTATAATGTATATTTTTTCTAACACTTAAAAGTATACACGGAGCCCTTGAAAAATAATGGGCTGTAGAATTTGTATCACCTGTCTTCATAAAACACTGCCACATATCCAAATCGTCCTGATTGTTCAACTTCACACGACCCCCCAAGTAATCAAATTTTGAAGTATATAACTCGGGCTGGATAACGATAATCTAACCATTTCGAACATCTTTTCTTATTCTTACTTTTTGCCGATGATCTAAAAATTTTTACGAATATAGTTAGTCTGAATGACTGTATTTACTTACAAACAGAAATAAATAACGTTTCTATGTGGTGTGCCAATAACTTTCTTAAGTTAAACATCTCCAAATGCAAAATCATGACCTTTACTCGTAAGCATAATTCTATACAATTTGATTATACCATAAACAATTTTCCACTCGAGCGTTGTTTGGAATTTAAAGATCTCGGTGTGATTTTTGACTATAAACTTAGTTTCTCTAGTCATATTAACCAGATGACAAAGTCAGCTTCTAAGTTGCTAGGATTCTTTGTCAGAAACTGGAGATGTTTCTCGAGGGTTGAAAGTTTGAAAATATTATATTTCATACATTAGATCCAAGCTAGAATATGCCGCTCTAATATGGTATCCTATATACCAAAATATGATTTTATTAACGGAATCTGTCCAAAGAAAATTCATGTTTTTTAAAACTACTGGTTTTTATCCACAACGGGGCACTGATAATAAACTCCTATTAGATATGTTTAATATGATTTTACTAAGTGAAAGAAGAAACTGTATTACTCTTTCATTTCTGTACAATCTAGTACATAACAATATCGACTGTCCATCCCTTGTTAATAAGCCTTACTTTTTGGTTCCTCGATTGCATTCTCGTGAAAGCGATTATTTTTATTGCCCCTTTAGTCGTACCAACCTTATGTGTAAATCGCCAATGTTTAGTATGTGTAAGTTATTCAATTCAATTTCCGGACTTTGCGATATTAATCACGACAGTTTAAATAGTGTAATTGCCTTATATCTAAGAAACAACCCATAAAATTCTTATACTTACTGTACGCGTCCTGACATCAACCGTTTTTCCTTTTATTTTATTTGTTTTATTTTATTATTATTTTTTTTATTTTATATGTTTATATCTGTATGGCCTCATGAGCGGATTACTGCTTTTAAAATCTATTATTTTCTTTGTAATATTTCCAATACATATGGTGCACAATTATTATGGCCATGCTCACTTTATTTGTAGTTCCATGTTTATTTCATAATTTTATGCTCACTATAGTATTTTAATGTTTTCTTATATTTTTGTTTTGTAATTTATGTTATTTCATAATCTTAGACTCACTTATGTATATTAATGTTTCCCCGTATTTTTGATTTTTTTTTATGTATTTTTGTTACTTTTGTTACACATACGGTGTACAATTATTGTAGTCAAGTTCACTTTATTTATAATTCCATGTTTAATTCATAATTTTATGCTCACTACAGTATTTTAATGTCTTCTCATATATATTTTTTTTAATTTATATTATTTCCTAATTTTAGACTCACTTATATATTTTATTGTTTCCCTGTATTTGTGTATTTTTTTTTTGTAATTTTATACCCTGTATTTTCTCTTTCTAAATAAAGTAAATTACAAATATTTATATCTAAATCTGAATAAGAAATAATTCGCGTTATTCTGAAAGTCTATAATGCAGACTTTAAGGGCTAGACGTATATGTTCTCATAACTAACACTTATCTAGATTTCGTGTTCATTTGTATAATAAAATTATCACCATGACATTCGTGTTTTAACTTTTATCTTATCTTGAGGACGATATTTGAACATTTTAACTCTTATGCAAATATCAGGTTTCACACATCTATCCGCAAAGTTATGAGAAATAAAGAAGTATAAGGTATAAATCCTAGTAGTCAGCCTAACTCCACTACTCAGCCTTTTTCATCTTTATATTTCTGTAAATAGTGTTCAAAATCGAATTCTGGTACTAAACCAAGTCAAAACTATTTTCTGGTCTCTAATTGGTCATTTTGCACAAGGCCAGAGTAGTACACTTCCAAACCAAATAAAAAAAGTTCAAATCTAGAGTGACGGTTGTGAGGTACGCTTGTTTATCACGTGCTATTTTTTTTAGTAACGAGGTTGCCTGCAAAGCATGCGAGTATTTTAATATGTATTGTTTGATTTCATTGTATGTTGAGGCCAATTATTTTTTTACATATTTTTTTCCACTCTCTAATATAAACAAAAAACATTTTTAGTATTAAATAACGAAAAAATAAGACGGCTGACTACTAGAGTTTAAAAAAGTATGTATAACCCGGTAGTCAGCCACACACTGCTGACTACTGGATTTCTCGTCAAATTGGTCGATAAGGAACATATTGGTGCTAGAGTTAGATAATATTAAATTGAATAATGTGAATCTCGTTTTAGTATTACAAGTAGTAATTTTACCAGTAGTCAGCCCCCTATTGTATGAGTGGCTGACTTTTGGAATAGTGGCTCCAGAACTCAGCCTTGACATAGTAAGTAGTAACTTTCTTTATATTTTTTGATAAATTGTCAATACATCAATATTCCGAAGAAAAGTTAACTGAAGCAATGGCGGCAATAAGGAATGGGACAAAAATCAGGGAAGCGAGTCGGGTGTACCAAGAGGCACCCTTCAGGATCGCTTACATTCGAGGGTGCCAGAAGGGCCAAGGAAAATGGGTCCAGATTCTGTTTTGTCTAAAGAAGAAGAAATAACTATTGCAAATTGGTGCATTAATCTCGCTAAGTGTGAGTTCCCACTAAAGCCTAATGATCTTCTAAATACTGTTCATAATATCATTTTAGATGACAAAAGACCCAATCCGTTTGTAAACAATCGACCGGGCAAGAAATGGTATACATCATTTTTAAAAAGAAATCCTGCTCTAAGTCATCGGACTCCAGAATCGATATCTAAAGGACGCACGTGCGGTGGTAACAGAAGAGAGCATTAAGAAATGGTTTGAAAATTTAAAAAAAATATATTGATTCAATAGGAGCTAGTAATATTTTAAATGACCCGGAACGAATTCTTAATGAGGATGAAACAAACTTTATCCTTTGTCCAAAAACTGGAAGAGTTTTAGCACCCAGAGGATTTAAAAATATATATAAAATGGCACAGGCTAAAGAGAAAGAAGCTATTACAGTCCTACTTTTTTCTGCAAGTGGTAAAATATTACCTCCTTGTGGTGTTTTTCCCTACATCAGACCACCAAAGGATGTAGTCAATAGCATGCCAGAAAGTTGGTTTTTAGGGAAATCTGACACCGGTTGGATGAAGACCGATATTTTTTATGATTACATTACAAAAGGGCTGGACAAATGGCTCGACGATCAGAATATAAAAAGACCAGTTCTCGTGTTTGTCGATGGACATAAGTCATTTAACTATGGACTTATGCAAATATTGCTATGACAATAACATAATTCTCTATGCCCTTCCGCCAAATGCAACCCATATGATGCAACCTACCGACGTCAGTGTATTTAAAACGCTGATGTCGGAATGGAAGAACACGGTGCACGATTGGGCAATACAGCCAGAAAATATTAACAGCACATTAACAAAATCAAAATTTTATCCTCTATTACAGAGAGCTTTGAATAAAGAAAACTTCTATTAAACTATCAAAAATGGCTTTCGAATATGCGGGTTATTTCCATATAATCCCAATGCCGTAGATTATTCTAAATGCACTCAAAACAATATAGAAAAACTAAAAGAAAAGTCAGATATTGCTACTGATAGCAGCAGAGAAAATTCGTTACAAAAACCTAAAACGATCAAAAAAAGACACTACGAAATTGCTTCCAATATAATAAACCATTTGGAACAGGACTTGACTAACTTAAGTGTTAATGTACAAACTGTACTTACAGTAATTGAGACCGCTAAAAATAATAAGGAAGCTGGAGGAAGTCCCAATAATCAAATTCAAGTTCCTAATCGAGATTCCCATGTTTTAGGAACTCAAATTTTCATAACAGAAGATGAATTCCTAAAGGACACTTCAAGTTTTAATCCATTTATTGAATCCAGTCCAATACCTGAAATAAATAATGAAAACCAAAGCATGACGAGTCTGCCAGATCTTGGTAATAGTACATTGGCCAACAATATCTTTTATGATACTAATGAAATTTCATTAGGAACATTCGAAATTACTGAGAATTCAGTCTTAGTTCCTGTTAACTCTGATAAAAATAACGACAGAGAAGTGACTGAAAAAGAAAATATAGAGCCCGACACTAACAGCATAAAAGACTATGAAAGTGAAACTTCTACCCCAGCAAACCTTGTAGTTCTATCCGACATTTTAATAGTACCTCCTAGGGTATCACCAGCTTTAAAGAAACACTTAAAAATTCCATCGCCAATTAAAAAATCGGTGACAAGAAAGTCAATAAATAGAATTGGAGCTATATCGTCAACAGAATGGAGAGAATTTGAGAAGCAGAAGGAAAAAATTACAAATGCAGTGATATATATGATTGCGAAGGATAAGTTGCCATTGCTTATTGTAGAAAATGAGGGTTTCAAATATTTAATAAAAACAGTAGCTCCTCTTTGTAAAGTGCCAAATAGGAAAAAAATCGCAAATATTATTAATAATAAGTATGATGTTCTGTCCAAAATTATTAAAACCAAGTTGTCAGAAATTCCCAATTTAACACTTACAACTGATATTTGGACAGAGACGATGAACACAAAAAGTTTTTTAGGTATTACATGTCATTTCTATTCAGAAAATCAGCAACGTAGTATAATAATAGGTATTAAAGAATTATCTGAACGGCATACAGCAGAATATTTAGAGGAGTGCTTAAAGTCTGTTATGGCTGAATGGAATATTTTAGTGACAAGTGTAACAGCAATCGTTACTGATAACGCTAAGAATATTGTAAAAGCAGTTGCTAATGTTGTCGGCAAAAATAAACATTCGCCATGTTTTGCACACACATTAGTTTTGGTTGCATCAATTATCATAGACAACGTGGAAGAAATAAAAGTCATCATAAAAAAAATCAAAGCAATTGTGACATTCTTTAAACAAAGTGTTGTAATGGCAAATGAATTAAGAAGAGTACAACCTTCAGAAAATGTACTAAAATTAATTCAGTCAGTTCCCACAAGATGGAACCCTACTTATTATATGTTGGAGCGTTTTGTAAAATTGTATCAGTACATAGCTCCCATTTTATTAAAAGACCCCGAGTTTCCTGCAATGGTGAATGCTTCTGATTTGAGGCTTGTAGAAGAAGTACTGCAAATCTTAGCACCCATAGAGCAAGTGTCAAAAGAAATTTGTGGAGAACTATATTTAACGAGCAGCAAAATAATCCCTATTATTAATTGTTTAAAACAACAATTAACCAATTTTTACCAAGAACCAGAACTGTAAAACATTTCAAACTATCATACTGAATGAAATTGACAAGCGTTTTGGAGCCATAGAACAAGTCACAATGCTAGGTGTTGCAACTATACTAGACCCTCGTTTTAAAAAGTTGCACTTCAATAATGCCATAGCTTACTCACAAACACATTACCATTACCATTACCAAGTGCAGCAACTATAGTAGATGCAAACGTTGATGAAAATCTGCAGTCACAGTCACATAGTTCTGAACAGTCTTCAACTTCTCTATGGCATTTTCACAATGCACTAGCTAAAGAATTAGAAAATGAGTTGTTGAATTCCAGTACTAGTGGTAGTTTACATACAGACATTAAATTATACTTGAATCAACCCACTCTACCGTTGAATACTGATCCATTGGCATATTGGAACAACGGTGGGACCAACTCCATTTTAAAAAATATAGCCAATAAATATCTGCCTATTTTTGGAACTTCAGTTTCAGCAGAAAAGCTGTTTTCCAAGGCAGGAAATATAATAACCCAAAGTCGAAATCGACTGGGTGGAAAACGTATGTCAAGGCTTCTTTTTTTAAATTCATTAAGTCTATGTGATTGGCATTTACAATAATGATGTTTATTTAAACAATATTATTTTTTTATACTTTTCTATTTTAAAATTTAACATTTTGCTTTTGTATATTAAGTTAATTATTTATTATTACCGTTTAATTTGATTAAATTATATTTTTTTACATTAAATGTTATTTTTATATGAATATCGATATCATCGATATTTGGGAATATCGATACTTTTTAAACGTATTTTTCGAATCGATACTTTTTAATCAATACGTATCGATACTCGATATCGATATTTTCAAAAGTATCGCACATCCCTAGACTCAGGGTCAAAGACTCCCAATACGCCAGTCCCCAGATTGACTTAGCGGGCGCCGAGTGCGTACTTATAGCATAAACATTATTTTATAAACAATAAATGAGTAAGATATGAATAGCATTTAATAGAGAACCATTGTATAGTACAGTATATTTTTATTAATATATTCTTGTGTTAAAGTCGGGGTTTTTATTATTTAATTTAGGGTGGCTTAGCCCCTATCTTACAAAACATAATGTTAGGAGCCTGATTTGTTTGGGTTATGGACCAGCATTAGACGCCGATGATTGATTAATGCTGGCAGAGCGGAAATCAATCCGGGGAGTATTTTTGTATTGAGCGTCCAATATACCGCATTCGTCCAATGTCGTATTACCGAGATCTGTCTCAAAACGAGCGTCCGATATCCCGATCGATTATCAAGCTACCGTACGCTTGTTACTAGCCTGCGAAATTTGCAATTCGTGTTTAAGTACAATACGTTTTAATATCAGTTTACCTTTTTAAATATGGATTGGCCAGATAACTATACACACCACATTGTGAGTTCCAGTGAAATAACAAATTTTAAGACTAAGCAAGAAGTTGAGGTGAGTAAATAAGAGCAATTTATAAATTATAAATAAGAGGTGCCAGATTTAGCCTATTCAGAATTACGATGTTGCCGCCTCTATAAAAAAGTGTAGCCAGCATTAGCACTTTCGATCTATCTAACTATTCTATCTAATAGTAGGCATTCACGTCCAACAGTGCCGAAGCGGTCACTAATGACCGACTTTTATTTAAAAATATCGCTGATAACAAAAAACTTCACTAGGACACTTTGAGATGTACATTACATACAAAAAGCAAAAAGTATCTGTACAAAAATCTGGCACATGAGGTCATTTTTTCGAAAAGTACTCTGGCATCGAAAGTGTTAATATTTTTTATTGGTTGTATTTTATTCTACAAGTAATTTAATGTAATTTTTGCTAAGGCATGGGTGTATTTTCTAAGTTAAATATTTGTTTTTTTAAAAATAAGTGATATTTTTATGCAAATCAATACTACCATTCTTTCGACGTTATTTTTTACCTAATGAAATACCTTATGTTAGCTAAAGTTTTTAGGATGGTTAAGAACATTGGCATACTTCTGAAGTACCTATACTTTTTTTAGCAATGGGTTCACGATCTGGAACTAATATCAAAAAATACATGGTATATCACTAGAACCATAATTACTCCAATCGAAAAAGCCAGACACATGTGTTTAAAAGAGTCTATCATTGCCAGTTTAAAACAAAAATAAATAAATTGAAAGGAGTCAGAAAAAGGGAACATTCTTCAAGAAATATTAATTGTCCAGCAGAATTACTAGTTGTTATTAAGAAACAAGTATTCCATCCCCGAACGAAAGTTAAGCATGTTGACAATTTGCTTAAAGAATGGCCATGTATAATAACTATCAAAAATAATCACAACCATACAATAAATAGTGTAGCAGCTTTGACAAAAAGACCAATAGGGGAAGAAACAAAAAAAAGAAATTTTTCAATTGTTTGAAAAGGGACATTCAGCTGCTTCAGCCTATAACAGTTTCTGCTTTAGTAAAATGGAAGAGCTAGGCGACAAATATGATGAAGTTGTATGCGACAGATACTATTTTCCATCTAAAGAAGATTTCACCAATCTGTGGAGATCTCATTTCAAAGGCCAATATGGAGATAGATCAGGTGAAAATATGTTTTTTCAGCTAGAAGAGAATTTAAAACATTCTATTGACACAGTCTATAAAATAACACATAACGAAGAAGACTATGCTGTTTCATTATGCACCCCAATAATGCAGCGTGCTGCAAGGCACCTAGTTCAGTCATCAGAAATATTATTCGTGGATGCTACAAGTAACTGCGACGTGCAAAATCACCAATTATATTTCTTTGCAACCCAATCCCCAGCAGGGGGTATTCCATTAGGTTGCATAATTACAAACAGCCAGAAGGCTTCTATTTTTGATTGTGCTTTAAAAGACTTGGTAGAAATAATGCCTTTTAAAATTTCACCTGCAGTGATAATGACGGATGATGATTTGTCAGAATGAAATGTTTTACAAAAATATTGGCCTAGATCCAGTTTACTACTTTGCAGTTTTCATGTCTTGAAAGATGTATGAAAATGGTTACAGCTCGCCAAAAATGAAAATAATAAAGAAGATAGACAATTTTTGTATAAATTATTTAGAAACATTCTTATGTCAAAGACTAAAGAAAGCATGGAGAAAAACGATATTTTACCAATGTAATAAATATCCACAATATCAAAAATACGTGGACAGTAAAGTTGAACAAATCGAGGTCTGGTGTTTGTATTATCGTCAATCATTGATGATACGTGGAGCTGATACAAACAACTACGTCGAAGTAATGTTTCGTCTATTTAAAGATATCTCCCTCAAGAGAACTAAAGCATATAACCTAACACAGTTAGCTGATTTCATCATCAGCAGTTTCGATAGTTATTATAAACAAAGATTGCTTAATTTAGTAATGAACAAGATAAGCAAGTCATCATTAAATCGGTTATCCGTAAATGATAAAGATGTGTTGCCAAATCAAATAACAGATTTGGATGAAATGGAGTACCATGTCCTGAGTAGTTCTCATGGAGGAATGAAATATGTTGTTGATATGAACAGCAATATTTGTTCTTGCCCTGTAGGTGTCACTGGAAAAATATGCAAGCATCAATCTGCAATAATAAGAGAATTTAATATAACAAATGCTTGCAATACCTTGTCACTCGAAAGTAGGAAAAATTTGTACTTCATCGCTACGGGGAAAGAACCTTTGGAAAACGTTTTGCTACCTCTCAAACTTGTCGACTGTATTGAAATTACTAATTACGATTTACTTAGGCCCATTGAGGAATCCACAAATAATATCGACGACCGTAAAAGTATTGTATCCGCAAATGGCGAACAATGTATGGACATTTCTGTAAACAACAATAATGATGTTAAAAAAGATTGGTGCGAATTTATTTCAAAGTTTAATGAAGATGTCTTGAAAAATTTGGAAGCTGATCCAGTAGGCTTTAGTCCAGCCATTGAAAAATTTATGAAAAATTACCATAAACATGTAAATAGTAGTTCAACGCTTATGAGTGGCTTACACAGAGCTTTCAAATTTGATCATTTGCCGCGATCTTTGACTGTAAGTTCAAAGAAAATTACAAGAAAAGGGAAAAACATTGCAGTTCAGCCGACATCCGTGTCTCGGAGAAAGGTGAAAATGACAGGTAGAAGATCAATGCAGGCAGGAAGAAAAGTAGGAAGCCTTAGAGTAAAAAAGTCTAAAGCTCCTCATTCTCTTAATACTTGTGTGAATAATAATATTGCACTTGGCGATAATAAATTTGCGAAATAAATCCTTTGTAATTACAATGAATACCCTGTATAGTGTATCCGATTTTTTGTTGACTTGCTAGCCACTTTTATATTTACATTTTAAAATTTAGTTTTTAATATAAATATTTTTAGTTCAGCAGTATAATATGAAGTTTTTTTCTCCGTTGTGCGTTTAGTTTATACAATTATGAGTATAATTCTTATCTTGACCTATACGTCGTTATTTTGTTAAGTAGTGGCATAGACCAAGATTTTAGTCTAATCGAGCGTTCAATAGTCCGAGTGTTGTCGAATTAACGTGCGCTCGATACGTGCCGAGGTCGGGCATTTCAAACGCGGTTTACTGGACGCTCGATACAAAAATGCATCCGGGGGCATTCAATTCGCAGTGGGCACTGTAAACGGTCATATTAAATACATACAATGTTTGTTTTTTTCTTAATATGGAGCTTAATATTGAATATAGTGCTAGTTTTCCTATAATTCGTGTACTTCTTAAAAACTACCCCTATTATCTCAGAAGTGGGATAACTACCCACAACTGCCTTTTGGTGTTGTGTTTGCTGTGTTGAACGGAACTTTGAACTTTTGTATTGATAAAAAAAAATGAAACGTCGCCGTCGTAATCCTCAAATAGATGACGCTGTGCCAGGTACATCTCGTGACATCATCCCTCGACACAGTGGCCCTGAAACTTTAAGGCATTTGTTGAGTACAGGCTCTCAAAATACATTTGGTGGCAGTCATTTTCAACCGAATTTGAATTATTTTAAAGACGATAGACTCTTGTCTAATTTTGACCCCGCGGATGACAATTCTAACATTGACGATTGGCTTAAAAGAGTTAATGAGTGTGCGCTATATCAATGTGATGACCTAACTACTATTTATTTAGCGTTAGGGAAATTAAAAAGGGCTGGCTCGATTGTGGTACGACGGCTTGAAAGGTACTCAATATTCCTGGATCAAATGGCAATAGTGGTTGAAAAATACCTTTCCCACTGAATCCAATTTTGGTCATTTGTTCCACATTGCAGCGGAATGTAAGGCCTACCGAGAACAAAATTTATATGAATATTCTTTCACAAAATTGTCAAAATTGAACAAGTTAAAGTTGTCATTAAGCGACGAACAAATGATTGATTGTATCATTGAAGGAGTGCAGGACAAACAGACGCAATTAAACTTACGCGCTGCACATTGCACTAAATTTGTAGATTTCGCCGCGTACATTAAAAATTTTAGTGGTATGCACACAGAATCAAAAAGAATATCATTTAATGATAAATTTCACATGGAACCGAAAAGAATGCCATCTGATAATAAATTTAAAGGTAACTTAGCAGTAAAACAGACAGATAAGTTCAAGTTCAAATGTTTTAATTGCCATGAATCAGGCCACAAACGCGAATTCTGCCCAAAATTAAAAATGTGTTCATATTGTAAAAAACCTGGCCATGAAGAAATTTTCTGTAGGAAGAAAAAATTTAAAGAACACAAACAAATTAATTATTTGGGTCACCAAGTTAACAATAAATATTACAAGCGGGTAAAAGTTAATAATATTATATCGGTTAGATGTTACGTTGACCTCGGTAGTGAATGTACACTTATTCGGGACTCTGTTGCTCGAAAATTAAACTTAACTTTGGCTAAAGTTGATGAACATATTGAATTACGTGGATTTAACGGCAGTTCTTTGGTGCCTCAATATCAATGCCAAGGCCTGATAACGATTGACGGTGTGACTGTAGCCGTAATAATGTACGTTGTCCAAGATCAAAATTTATTTGTTGACTTACTTGTTGGACATACTTTTACAGAAGACTCTTCAATTATAATAATTAAAACAAATCAGCAATTGTTTATTTCTCAACTGCCAAATGAAATAAATAATGACGGTATTATGAGTAAGAAATTTTCTGTAGACATAATTCAAGAATATATCGATTTCCGTTTAAAAATAGAAAACATTCGATGTCCTGACCTCAGTCAATTTCAAAAACAAACTTTATTTGAGTTATTGCAGTGTTATGAAACTCGTTTTTGTTCCAATTTACTCGAACTGGGAAAGACAAATAGTATTGAAATGAAAATTGAATTAATTACAGACAAACCGATTGTTTAGAGACCTTATCGCTTATCTATTTCTGAACGACAAACTGTAAAAACTATGATACAAGAATTACTAAAAGCGAAAATTATTACGGACTCGAATACAAAGTTTTATTTTGATAATTATGAACTCAAAAATGATAAAGTTTATCGGAAGCATGAGGGAGGAAATAAATGGCTAGTTCATAAAGCTAATAGATTTCAAATATGTAAACTTTGTCATGACGATATAGGCCATTTTGGTGTCGCAAATGTAGGGATACGATATGTCGGCGCCGTCAAAGCCTCGAAAGCAAATACTTGGGTTGTGTTGTTTTGATTAAATGGATAGTTTTATAGTTATTAATGATAAACATAACCGAGGAATAAGAGACTATTGAGTTTAGGTAGTTAGTCAAGCGATAGCTCGCATATAGTATTGATATAATTATCTCCATATTAAAACACTAGTAAAAGTTGTATTTTTTTAAAAGGGTGGTTTGATTTTCAACCCCAAGGTGGAACTTTCTACAGTTCAGAAGTGGGATAGGGGTGGTTTTTATTGTACAATCACCCTACAGAAAACAAGGCCGGTTGTGCAAGTGACATTGAAATTAACTAATATCAAACTGTACCGTGTGAGTGTAGACAAAGTGCATGTGCCGGCCAACATGGATGCCACTGATGCCGTATCCCTGGAACAGAGGTCTGAAACTCCTCCGCTAACTGCAGAGTATGTACGGGAGATGACCAATGAATTGCAAGTATTGCGACGTACTATAAGTACAGGCTCTAAGCATGCAGAACCTCGTTCGGGTTGGATATCATTTAAGGACAATAAACTGTTATCAGACTTTGATCCAACTAATAATCATTTAAATGTAAATGACTGGCTAAGAAAAATTAACGATTGTGCCAGATTGTATAAATGGGACGAGGTAACGACCGTATATTTAGCATTAAGTAAATTAAAGGGTTTGACGCGCGTATGGCATGACGGGTTAAGCAACAATAGCTTTACTTGGGAACAATGGCAGGATTTATTACAGAAAACATTTCCTCCAAAAAAGAATTTTTCACAATTATTTAGCGAAGCTGCTACATATACGGTACAACCCGGACAAAATTTAACCGAATATTGTTTTAATAAGCTAACGAAATTAAATTTATTAAAACTAAACTTTACTGATGAACAGATAGTATTGTGTTATCGGGGGTGTATTAAACGAACAAATTCAGTTGGCATTGAAAGCCGCGAATTGTAAGAACTTTGTGGCATTGCTAATTTTTCGTCTAGCCAGTATACCCGGTCGATTAAGAAACCTAGTACCAGTAGGGTCGAAAACACTAGAGGGGGAGAAACGTAGCTTTTCAAAGGATAATTACAATAAGCAAACCAAATATAGTAAAAAAGGTACCTTACGATGTTTCACTTGTGGCGAATTGGGGCACAAACGAATGGAATGTATCAATAAAAATGTACAGGACAAATCACAAGTGACATGCTCTTACTGTAACATCAGAGGTCATAAAGAAGAAGCATTTCGTAAAAAGCATAAACAAATGGGAGCTACAAAGAAAAACGTTAGTTTTATTGCCGCAAAAAGAGAGACACTATATATCACAAGACGGCAAGGATAAATAAACACTCTGTTATCGCTTTTATTGACTTAGGCAGTGAATGTACTCTCATTCGGAAATCAGTTGCGAAAAACTTAAACCTTAATTTACAAACTGTGCCCACGGTAATTACATTGTTTGGGTTCACGGGCGCCACATCAATAATACCAAGTCACCAAACATCGCTAACGATAACGATAGATGGTGTATCGGTTTATACATTAGTGTATGTTTTAGAGGATCACGAACTTAGACATGACCTAATAATAGGCCACTCATTCACCGAAGAACCTTCGGTTTTAATTATCAAAACAAATAAATGTTTGATTATTACGAAATTGCCGATCGCTGAGCAAGAACATTTAGGAGACCGTTTCATTGTTAGGGGTATCGAAGCTGTAAAAACATCTGATGAATCGAAAATAAATTTAATCGCAGGAAGTCTAAATTGTGACAAAATAAATGATACACGAAAACAAAAATTACTCAGATTACTGATTGAATATCAAGATTGCTTTAGCTTTAACATGAAAGATTTAGGGAAGACGTCTACCGTCAGTATGAAAATAGATTTATTGACTGAAAAACCTATTGTTTACGCACCGTATCGCTTATCCTGGTCAGAAAGAAATTTAGTAAAAACAATGACAGGAGAACTGTTAGAGAATAATATCACTAGAGAGTCACGTTCACCTTACGCGAGCCCTATCCTTCTTGTTAAAAAGAAAGATGGTGGCCAGAGACTTTGTGTTGATTTTAGGGCCTTGAACCAAATCACAAAGAAATTTAGATACCCATTGCCACTAATAGATGACGTTATTGATAGATTGAGTGGGTATAAATATTACATAACTTTGGATTTGGCTTCAGGATATTATCAGGTGCCAATGCATCTAGACTCAATCGAATTAACCGCCTTTGTGACACCTGATGGGCATTATGAATTCCTTCAGATGCCTTTTGGGCAGCAAATGCACCAGCAGAGTTCTCAAAATTAATGAAGAAGGTCCTTGAAGGATTAGAGGATGTTGTTTTAACTTATTTGGATGATATAATCATTCCATGTAGATCAGTTAAAGATGGATTACAGAGATTACGTCAAGTTTTGGAAAAGTTGAAGTCACATAATTTAACTTTGAAAATATCGAAATGCAATTTCTTTCAAGAATCAGTGGATTATCTTGGCCGAGAAGTGTCACGTTATGGAGTACGTCCTGGTGTACGGAAAATATTAACAGTCAACGAAATGCCAATGCCGCGCAACGTGAAGCAAGTAAGGCAGTTCTTGGGGTTGGCTGGATATTTTCGGAAATTTGTAAAGGGCTTCGCCAGTATTGCTCAACCCCTTACTAAGCTTTTGAGGAAAGAGTGTCCATGGAATTGGACGGCAGAACAAGAAGATTCTGTCCATAAAATCAAGAAGATTTTGACGACTCGACCAGTTTTAGCTATATATGATCCTGTGTTAGATACGGAGGTTCATACCGATGCAAGCAAAATTGGGTTAGGCGGAATGTTGATACAAATAGATGTAGATCGAAATTAGCACGTGGTAGCTTATTACAGCCATCAGACGTCACCTTTAGAGCAAAAATACCACGCATACGAACTTGAGACGCTGGCAATGGTGGAAGCGTTGCGCCATTTTCGAGTATATTTGGTTGGAATTCAATTCAAATTGGTTACAGATTGTAGTGCAATTAGAAGCACAGCAGTCAAGAAAGATATAATTCCCCGAATAGGACGTTGGTGGATGGAATTACAAGAGTATGATTTTACAGTGGAATACCGACCAGGTGCAAGAATGGCCCATGTAGATTGCCTCAGTAGAAATCCTCCCGATGAAAGAACTTACTCCATCAATGTCATTAATATTACTGAAGCTGATTGATTAGAAGCAGCCTAACTACAAGACGAAGAAATTTCCAGAATTAAGGAAATTTTACTGTCAAAAGACCAAAGTCCGAGCCTGTAAGAGTACTTTGCTAACTATACGTTAAAGAAAGGAAAGGTACATAGGAAACTAGACGAAGGACTAAGATGGGTGGTACCAAAAGCAAATCGGTGGCAAATATGCAAAATATGCCATGATGATATGGGTCACTTCGGACTTGATAAAACGTTGGCTAAAATTAAGGAACATTATTGGTTTGCTGGCATGCGTCGTTTTGTTAAGAAATATGTGCAATCCTGCCTGAATTGTATTTATTACAAGACATCCTCGGGGAGGAAACCTGGATATTTACATCCCATTGAAAAAGTACCCGTACCTTTTCATACCATACACGTAGACCATCTAGGCCCATTTGTTAAATCAGAGAAAGGCAATACTCAGTTACTGGTGATAGTTGATGGATTCACCAAATTTACAATAATAGAGCCTGTACGAAGCGCTAAGGCTAAATACGTAATCAGAGTGTTACTTGACCTCATTAACATATTTGGGGTACCGGTCAGGGTTATCAGTGATCAAGGGAGTGCTTTTACTTCACGAACATTTAATACATTTTGCACAGAGTTCGGTATCAAGCATGTAGTTAACGCGGTTGCCACACCACGTGCGAATGGCCAGTGTGAAAGGTTTAACCGGACAATACTTGGCTCTTTAGCAGCCCTGAACGGTGGCTATGAAGACCAACAATGAGATTGCTATGTAAAGACAATCCAAAGGGGATTAAATAGTACTGTACACCGGATATTGGGTACAACACCATCGGAAGTGTTATTCGGCTGTAAGCCTCGAACCACATCGGAGTCAATTCTATTGACGGAACTACAAGAGCAACTGCATAGAGCCGATATAGCTACTTTACGGAAGGAAGTAGTGGAACGAATGAGTAAACATCAAGAGCACCAAAAGATCATTTTTGATCGAAAGCGATGGAAGCCAAAAGAGTTTGAAATAGGCGACTTAGTAACCATCGCTCAGACTAGTTTCCCTGCAACAGGTGGAAGCAAGAAGCTCTTACCCAAATTTAGAGGGCCGTATCGTATCACGGCGAAATTACCAAACGATAGATATGCGATCTTAAAAGTATCAGAACGATACCGTAAGTGTCCATTGATAGTAGCAGTAGACAAGGTTAAACCTTGGATCACCCTAAAAGAATCGGTAAGAAACATTTACAGTATATCATGTCAAATGACGTTCCTAAAGGTAAGGAGCGCCAAGGATATGTATGGAAAGTTATTTACAAATTTAAGTCGTTAAATCAGGTGCAACACATGTTTATGTCGGCACGCTGACGAACGATGAAATGCAAAACATTTTTATGTCGGCATTTACAAAATTTAAATCGTTAAATGAGATGCAAAACATGCTTATGTCGGCACGCTGACGAACGATGAAATGCAAAACATTTTTATGTCGGCATTTACAAAATTTAAATCGTTAAATCAGATGCAAAACTTGCTTATGTCGGCACGCTGACGAACGATGAAATGCAAAACATTTTAATGTCGGCATTTACAAAATTTAAATCGTTAAATCAGATGCAAAACATGCTTATGTCGGCACGCTGACGAACGATGAAATGCAAAACATTTTTATATCGGCATTTACAAAATTTAAATCGTTAAATCAAGTGCAAAACATGCTTACGTCGGCACGCTGACGAACGATGAAATGCAAAACATTTTTATGTCGGCATTTACAAAATTTAAATCGTTAAATCAGGTGCAAAACATGTCGATGTCGACACGCTGACGAACAACGAAATGCAAAAACATTTTTATGTCGGCATTCCGATCGTCAGAGGTACTAATTAACGGTGTTATTGCAGGGGGATGATGACGACCCATCTGACAATGACCCAGCTGATCATTAGAGTCTGAAAACGACCCGATTGAGGACAATCCGGAAGAGCAGGATCGCCGAATGTAGGGATACGATATGTCGGCGCCGTCAAAGCCTCGAAAGCAAATACTTGGGTTGTGTTGTTTTGATTAAATGGACAGTTTTATAGTTATTAATGATAAACATAACCGAGGAATAAGAGACTATTGAGTTTAAGTAGTTAGTCAAGCGATAGCCCGCATATAGTATTGATATAATTATCTCCATATTAAAACACTAGTAAAAGTTGTATTTTTTTAAAAGGGTGGTTTGATTTTCAACCTCAAGGTGAAACTTTCTACACAAAAGCATTAGTCAAAATTCGGGAACACTACTGGTTTTCCGGTATCAAAAAATTTGTTACCAAGTATGTTAACTCATGTTTAAATTGCCTTTATTACAAGACACCTAGTGGAAAACAGCCAGGTCGCCTCTACCCAATCGACAAGGTCACCGTTCCATTTCATACAGTGCCTTTAGATCATATGGGGCCCTTCATAAAATCTAAAAGAGCCAATACACAATTACTGGTAACTGTTGACGGATTCACAAAATTTTGTATTATGGAGTCTATATGTAATACTAAATCTAAATGTGTCATTAAGAGTTTAACAGCTTTAATAGATATCTTTGGTGTTCCGGAGAGAGTCATTACAGATCAGGGGAATGCCTTTACGTCACGGTCGTTCGAAGAATGTTGTTTGAATTTTGGGATTAAACATGTGCAAAACGCAGTTGCAACGCTCCGCGCCAATGGGCAATGTGAACGCTTTAATCGTACCATCCTGAGTTCGTTGGCAGCGCAGAGTGGGGGGTCAAGAAGATGACGACTGGGATTTATACGTCAAAACAGTTCAAAGGGAATTGAACAACACAGTACACAAGGTCATGGATTATACACCTTCCGAGGTCCTTTTTGGCTGCAAGCCACGTGGTGTAACAGAGTCTGTTCTTCTGAGTGAAATCCAGAGACAGATGGAACGCAGTAGCCTGGCTGAAATTAGCGATATTGTTAAACAACGTACAGATCAGGATCAAATAGAGCAAAAACGCCGATTTGACAGTAAAAGAGTTAAGCCGCCAAAGTTCAATAAGGGGAACCTTGTCATGGTCCGAAGGACCAGTAACCCAGCAACGGGTGAAAGTCGAAAATTATTGTCCAAATTCAAAGGTCCGTTTAGAACTACTGGAGTCCTACCCAATGACAGATATGCAGTGGTCAGGATTGGAGACGAAAGGACACGTCATCAGTTGACCATTGTAGCGGTAGATAAGCTGAAGCCATGGGTAACTTTTCGCCATGAGGTAAGGTGTTTTTACCGTACAAATGCTTTCTTGTATGATGAGGACATGTGAATAGTTTCTTTCATTTCACCTGTTCAATGAGGTAGTGACCATGCAGATGAATGCATGATGAGATCACGTGGTGTGTGATCGACGGTAATTACCCCAGGTAGATGGGATGAGATCGATCGAATTGTTTGTTGATTTGCCCTAATTGATAGGATGAGATCATCTGGGTACTCAGTGATCGAACTGTTTGTTCAGTTGCCCCTGAGGTTAAAAGGTGCGCACCGTGTTTGAATTGTTTGTATTTTAATTTAGAATTGACGTGCAGAAACCAGCTAGCAGGGTGCAGTTCTATGATAGGTCAATCACGTGACTGAATGAAATTGCATGATGATAATGTGCTTGGCATTAATCTTGCTACTTGCTTTGTGCTTTAGCTGCCTATATGCTTTCTTTTTTGCAGAGCCAACTTTTATATAATCCTTTGGCATTGTTTTTGATATGATGAATTGTTTCCAGGACCAGGACTGTTCGATTGAGGACAATCAAACGGAACAGGATGGCCGATTGTTAGGAGCCTGATTTCTTTGGGTTATGGACTAGCATTAGGCGCCGATGATTGATTCATGCTGGCAGAGCGAAAATCGATCCGGAGGCATTCAATTCGCAGTGGGCACAGTAAACGGTCATATTAAATATAATGTTTGCTTTTTTCTTAATATGAAGCTTAATATTAAATATAGTGCTAGTTTTCCTATAATTCGTGTACTTCTTAAAAACTACCCCTATTAATAATTTATTTTTAAGTCTATTAATTTTATAATATACCGTGTGTAACAAAAATATTTGTTTATACCAGACTTCCATATGTTCACATGTATTAATTAATTACCCGCTGTCTGACGCACCATACGGGCTCTGCAGATGTCATCGTGGGAATAGTCTAAGGGTATGTTTATATTTATACTAAATAAATGATCATATTGAAAGCAATGTTGCTGGAGTTGAGCAAGGCCTGGAGTGATGTTTATTTTAATAATATAAATATGGTCGCGTCGGCGATTCTTACATGCTAGCTGGCTCCAAGAGAATGAGAAAGCAAGGAAATAGTCAAAACAATATTCGGTCACAACGGGCTTAGTTAATTCCAGCAACAGTGAAATCATTGTTGGTGCGTAGTTCTTTCGTGTGACAAGTTGTGAGCTACAGAATTTATTTTTACTGTAATCGGTGAGTTTTTCACTAAGCGTTTTATTCTGAATAGGCTTAGGGGTTAGGTCAAATAATTAATAAAATAGTACAGTCAATTAATTAATAAAATAGTACAGTCAGTTAATTAATAAAATAGTACAGTCAGTTAGAGCATAGTGTGGTAATGAGTTATTAGTACTTGAAAGTCAATTAGAGTACTGCCAGCTGGTTTAGTTTTGATGTAGGTGCTAGCCGATGGCTAGAACATTCTGATAAATTATTGTAGTTAGTTACTGACATTAATCGTAGAGTTGAGCTTTGGCGAGGAATGGTCTTAGCTGGTTTTGGCGAGGAATGGCCTTAGCTGAGTGGTTACTTAGGGCGAGGAATGGCTCCAGTATATTGAGTTGGATCTTGGCGAGGAATGGCCTTGATCTAGTCAAGGCGAGGAATGGCCTTGAGTGTGTCGACGATAAATGTCTTAAGAGAGTGTAAATTGACTGTTGACTGAGCATGTTATTGATAGAAAGCTTTCTATGGGTCTTTAGAGAATTAGAGCATCTAGTAATGAATAGCACCTTCAGACTAAAGCGCTTACAGTGTTTTCTTTTCTTTCTATATTTAGATTGACGTAAGCGGTTGGAGGGGAAGATCCAATTTTTATTGAACCGGTGAGTGCTAACCTATTGTTGTTTACATTTGTTAAATAAACAAGTACGCCCAGTAGTAAACAAAGGTATTACAGTTTTTCAGAAGTGGGATTACCGCAGCTTAGCATTCTCTGTTACGTTATTCGATATTACTGACTATTGACAATTTTCCATTGAGTGTGTGTGTTCTACGAGTTGTTTAGTTTATTAAAAAAAAAACAAAGGGGGTTGAATTATTACTAACCGCGATGAATCCAAGTCGACAAAGCGTAGGTGAACAAAGCGGATGGAGAGCTAATATACCGATGGAACTTAGTCGTACTTCCGATATTGCAAGCCCTAATTTAACTGATGAATCAGTATGTAGCGACGACCCGGTTATTAAGTTGGCTGAAGCTATGGCTCACGCTTTGAGAAGTGTTTCCTTACCTGGTCCTTCAAGAATGATCAGAAGAGAGGTTGTGCCCATTTTTGATCCGTCTGATATCAATCAGAATTGTGGAAGATTGGTGCGCTAAGGTAGATGATATTCGAAAAATATTTCATTGGTCTGATGATGTCATCATCTTTAACGTGTTGACCAAGCTTCACGGTTTGGCAAGTGTTTGGTACAAGGTATTGAAGTCAGTAAAGTTTACTTGGAATGAGTGGAAAGATAAACTTCGTCGTGCTTTTCCAGCCCAAAGCGCTTACAATGCGATTTTGGAAGAAATGATGGGGCGAAAGAAGAAGCCAAACGAAACCTTTGCTCAATATTTCTACGAGAAGCAAGCTCTTCTAAATGCTTGTAAAATACAAGGTCAAGATGCAGTGTCATGTATCATTGCAGGAATTCGAGAAACTCATATCCGATCGGGCGCGAAGGCCGCAAATTTTGATGACCCAGAGGCTCTCTTTAGTTATCTAAGAAGCTTGAATGATGACGTGACCACTTATGTGCCGAAAGTACCGATTGCAAAACCGTATAATAATAAGCGAAAATATGACTCATTTAAGAAACCAAGCGCAAGTTTTACGTGTAATAGACCAGGACATATTAGCAAATATTGTCCCAGTAATAGGACGGAAAGACGAGACAAGAAATGCTTTACTGCCAAGAAACTGGACATCTAGCTTCAGTTTGCCCCAAACGGCGAAAAACTCACGAATCTACTAAATGACTAGATGTACTACCACAGCAACAGTGTTCCTCAAGTAGCAATAAATATTACAAACGTATCAAAATTAATAACAAAGCTTCGGAAGCAGTCATTGATTTAGGAAGTACGTGTAATGTTATTACGGCAGACGAGGCTGCTAGGCTTTCTCTCAAATATAACCAATCCCAAGCTACCTTGATACATGGTTATGGAGGGGGAGTGGTTCCATCTAAGTGGACGATTGCGTTTGATTTAAAGGTTGATAAAGTTTGTATACCTACAACTGCAACAGTGGTGTCTAATGTGGTACAAAATGTTTCGTTGCTAATTGGACATCCCGTGACTGAAAACTCCGACGTTGTCGTTTTTAAAGATAGTGAAGCACTACAACTTTTTCGTCGAATGCCTGAAATTGAAAAACCGATGAAAGAGTAAGAAAGGTGACACTGTGGCCCGCCAAATCAACAGCTGTACCTTCTGGTTTTGGGGGAAATATTCCTATTGAGGTTAGAGACAACTTTGAAGGAGAATTATACGTAGAAGCAAGTATTCGAACTAAAGGAGGACAATTGTGGTGTATCCCGCATACCGTACTAAGAATTCACAAAGTGTCTAGATCACTGTTGCCTACTATAAATCTATCAGACACCGAAGTAAATTTCACAAGTAAACATCCGATTGCTAGAGGATAGCTGTGTGAACCGGAAGACGAAAACACTAATCAATCACGTTTTACATACTGCTGAAACGCAAATGAGTGCACTTACAATTGACGACATCACGGTAGGCCCTATTTCAGACGAAGAATAGCGCCGATTATTGACTAATAAATAAATACCGAAACTCTTTTGCTATAAATACGGACAAACTTGGTTGTGCTAAGTCTACCGAAGTTTCCATAGAATTAGAAAATAACAAACCTTTTTCGTATCGTCCATATCGTATGTCGAGAGGCGAGCAACAGGCAGTCAGAGAAATAATAGATGACTTGTTGGAAAATGGCATAATTCGCGAGTCAAATTCATCGTACTCATCACCAATTTTACTAGTACGTAAAAAAAATGGAGAACAGCGAATGTGCATTGACTACCGCAAGTTAAACCAAATGACGATTAAAGATCGGTATCCTCTACCCAGGGTAGATGATAAACTGGATAAGTTGCAAGGAAGTGTATACTATACAAGCCTGGATTTAAGATCAGGTTATCATCAAATCCCGATTGCTAAAAATTCAAAGAAATACACTGCATTCCTCACAGCGGACTCACATTATGAATACAATCGACTACCTTTTGGATTGACAAACGCCCCCAGCGCATTTCAGCGGCTTTTAAATAAAGTATTAAAACCTGTTCGTGATATTACTGCCATCTATCTAGATGACATTTTGCTCTACACTAAAACTGTGGAAGGAGTTTTAGAAAATATTGAAAGGGTTCTGAACTTGCTACAAGGTGAAGGGTTGACATTGAACCCTAGCAAATGCAAATTCTTAGTAACATTGGTTGAGTATCTGGGATTTGACATCAGCGACAGTAAAATACGCCCGGGAGAAATTAAAACCAAAGCAGTGAGAGAGTTCGCAGTACCTAGGTCTGTACATCACATCCGTCAGTTTTTGGGATTGACAGGTTACTTCCGACCCTTTGTGAAAAATTAGGCTTTAACTGAGAAACCTTTTGACCCGAAAAAGTGTGGGTTTGGACTGAACAGGAATAAAGAGCATTCGATCACTTGAAGGATACACTTATAAACAGACCGGTGCTTGCTTTATATAACTCAAAAGCACAAACAGAACTACACACAGACGCGAGCTCTCGAGGGTTGGCAGGAATTTTGCTACAAAGACAGGAAGATGAATATTTGCATCCCGTGGCTTATTACAGTAGGCGAACGACACCAAGTGAAGAGAAATTTCATTCATACGAATTAGAAACGTTGGCGGTTGTCGAAAGTCTGAAGAAATTTAGATCACAACTTTTAGGGATACAATTTACAGGTGTTACAGAATGCAATGCCTTATAAACAAGTAACTCCAAAAAGCAGCTTTTACCGCGAATTGCTCGCTGGTGGCTCCAGTTACAGGAGTTTTCGTTTAAAGTACAATATCGACCAGAAAATCGCATGCGTCATGTTGATGCTCTAAGTCGAAACCCATCAATGTCGGAGAAACCTTCCGAGGAAACTGTTATGCGAATCGACCAAGCCGATTAGGTGTTATCCGCCCAGTTAACGGACGAAAGGATGCAACATATTCATCAAATTTTGTCTAAACCCCCTGAAACTGATGAGGAGAGAGAGGTGTACAAAAATTACGCCTTGAGATGGAAGAGTGTACCGAATTACAATAAGAGGAATTCAATGGGTCGTTCCCAAGGGCATACGACAGCACGTGGTAAGGGCAGCGCATGATGACTTAGGTCATTTTGCAGTTGAAAAGACTTTACATAGACTATGTACACATTATTGGTTTCCGCGTATGCGACAATATGTGGAAAAATATAATGCCTGTTGTATACCAGGGTATATCTATGGTAAAAAACCTGTCGGAAAGAAGGACAGGTTTTTACACCCAATCCCTAAGAAACCTGAGCCATTTGACATGTTACATGTATACCATTACGGGCCGATGCCGAAAACGACGAAAGGCAATATGCATATCATTGTGGCTGTGGAGGCTTTTACGAAGTTTACGTTTCTTAAGGCAGTGAAATCGACAGGCGCCAAATATGCCATACAATTCTTGGAAGATATTTTTACACTTTATGGCAAACCCCGAATCCTAATTTCGGATCAAGGAAGCGCTTTCACGTCCCACAAGTTCAGATAGTTTTGTAGAAAACTAAACCTAAAGCACGTCCTAAATGCTACCATAACACCTAGAGCTAATGGTCAAGTGGAACGGTTTAATAAGACATTGAAATTAGTATTGATGACGACGTGTCGAAGTGGGACATTAGCACTGGACAAATTCAGTTTGCGATTAATAATGTGAAAAGTAAATCAACCGGGTTTACCGCGAGTGAGTTGTTACATAGCTTTAGGCCCAGATGTGGTGTGGATGCAGAATTGATAGACGAAGTCAGTGAATTGCCTAGGGAAAATATTGGTAAAATTCGAGAAACTTTCGGTGAAAAATTGGAAATGGAAAGCCGCAAACAAAAGAATTATTTTGATAAAAGAAGGAGAAAGCCCAGACAGTACAAGGAAGGTGACTTAGTCGTTATTCAGAAACATGAAGCATCTCAAGGTCCAGAAAGCTAATTAATCCTTATAGTGGACCTATGGTGGTGAAAAAGATGTTAGACAATGATCGTTATGTGGTGAGCGACATGTCGGGTTCTTGTAGAACGACGCGAAATAGTAAATACGAAAATGTCGTGGCAGTGGATAAAATGAAACCGTGGCAAATCCCGAGCGGCGTATCCGATGATACTGATGATGAAAGTGGTTCGGATGGGGTTCCGACGTTGGAGGAAAGCGATGGTGATGGACAGAGAGCGGAAGACTTGGGGCGAGTCTAATGCAGGACAGCCGAATGTAAGGGTATGTTTATATTTATACTAAATAAATGATCATATTGAAAGCAACATTGCTGGAGTTGAGCGAGGCCTGGAGTGATGTTTATTTTAATAATATAAATATGGTCGCGTCGGCGATTCTTACATGCTAGCTGGCTCCAAGGGAATGAGAAAGCAAGGAAATAGTCAAAACAATATTCGGTCACAACGGGCTTAGTTAATTCCAGGAATAGAGAAATCATTGTTGGTGCGTAGTTCTTTCGTGTGACAAGTTGTGTGCTAAAGAATTCATTTTCACTGTAATCGGTGAGTTTTTCACTAAGTGTTTTATTCTGAATAGGCATAGGGGTTAGGTCAATTAATTAATAAAATAGTACAGTCAATTAATTAATAAAATAATACAGTCAGTTCATTAATGAAATAGTACAGTCAGTGTAACGAAATTGCAAGCTATTTCATTCCAGTTTGTTGTGTTCCGCGAGGGATTAAGTTTCTGCTAGTCTAGTCCAGATGGCGCCACTGATTTCTACTGGAAAAGTCGGTTTTGCAGATTTTTGCACTAAATATCTATCTATCTTTATTGCTCATACTCTACTCTCAAATGTCTGTCTCTTTCAAAACTATAACCGAGTTTAGGTGGGAGGACAGAACGAGGCTTCCTTCTTTTTACTAGTGCAGCGTTCAGATTGAAACCATCTATAATTCTGCGGTCTGGTAAAATTTATATGTTTTCTGGTATTATCTTGTGATTTAATGCTAATCATTATTTAAAAAGTTGCTATATTGATTTAAAGTACCTTTGAGGTAATTTTCATAATAATATTGTACCGTAATTATCTTAATTTACGCCTTGGACGAATTTGCTTTTTGGTGATCAGGTCACCTTGGTTGTTCTTTGGAACAGCCATTATTAATATTGATTAGTATCAATTTATCGTGCCTTGCTGGCAATTTATCTAATATTACTTTGATATTGTAATAATTTCAGGTGTTAATTTAAACTAACTTTCGGTTATTGTAAATTTTAGATTTACTTGGCAACATATGTCGCCATTTTGTATCGTAGTTAGTTGTTTTCTGTCTTTGCCTGTTGATGTTTTAGGTCACTTAGCCACGTTGGTAGCACTCTGAAAGTGGTGACTGGTGACATTTGAAGATTGGTACACCTGGTTGGACTAAACCTATTTGTTTATAACCTTTGTGAAAATTATCTAATTTGGTGCATTTGTTTTGTGGTGGATTATTTTATACCAGTGCATATATTTATCAACCAGATCTCAGAAACGTAAGGTTTTTCTAAATTTAAAATATCGAATGCTTACTTGAACGTTTCCTTAGTATTTCTTCAGAAACGCTACTCTAGTGGAACCTTGCCTAGTTCTCTGGCAAAGATACCTGCCTAGTTATCTGGCACTTGATTAACTTTTAATTATCTAAAGTAAACATATAGTCAAGTATATAGCTTTACTTAACTTTATCTGCAATTCCTTAGAACCTCTCTCGGAGGAACTAATAAATAATTTAATTTAACGTTACCTTCAAGTTGAAAACTATCATATTGTTTTATATTTAGCAAATATTTATTTACGTTATCTTTCTAGTTGTCTGTCTGTATACAGACATTCTAAATTTTATTTTCTGGAAGCTTCACTTCTTTTAGTACAAAAATATCTTAACATTTAGTGAATACCTATTTCACTTGTTTATTATCATAGCTACACCTAGTTTATTTGCTGGACTAGTATTTTTTCCATTTAACGTAACTTTTATCAATACTTAAGTTAGTGGAAGTCTTCAACTTCCTAACATATTGTAGGATATCGATCCTAGTTTGTTTAGTTTGCAATTTACTCTGTAAATTTGTGTTAACTCATATTTTGTCTACGTAGCTGGACAGTTCAAACGTCATAGCTTTTAATTTTGTTTTGCCTATAATACTGATCTCATAAAACTCTCCCCTTTTTATGTAAATACCTGGACCAAGAGAAGAGGATAACTGGTGGATCGAACTGATCATTATATACAGGGTGAAACAGAAAACCTATATTTTACACAACTGGCATTTTTCTCAAGGATAACTGCAGTACGGACAGTGGTGAGTCAAATTGACCCCGAACCCATTAAAAGCTAAGCAGTTGGTGGATTCTTCGCTGGACTAACCCCGTGGAAGTTAAGTAAGATCTTCGTCCCCAGTAAAGTTTTATTTGGTCAGAAGAACTTTGTGAGAGATCAGTAAATCTTAATTTTTTTTTGTATTCTCAATAACCTCATTTTTCATTAATTTTTTCTCTTTCATTTCATATCATTTTTTTTAGTTTTTGGTCTTCAACCACATTTAATTTCTTGGATTTGTAAATATTGTACATCACACATACCTACTTGTTTTGATTATACTTTTTATAAAACTAATATCTTTTTATTCCACTTCCTTACGAACCGAATTCAAGTTCTAACGTTAACTTTACCTTTTAAAATAAAATTTTAATCCTTTGGTACTTGCAAAAGTCCTGGCACCCAGCCCAGATTTTGGTGATAACTCAAATCAATCGAAGCCCTTATTCACGACCTGCTCACTGAGCTACCGGTCAATAAGTACAACCCCCAGCTTATTGTGTTATGCCAACAATTGGACGGGGGGTGTTGCATCAGTTAGAGCATAATTAATGAGTTATTAGTACTTGAAAGTCAATTAGAGTACTGCCAGCTGGTTTAGTTTTGATGTAGGTGCTAACCGATACCTAGAACGTTCTGATAAATTATTGTAGTTAGTTTTTGACATTAATCGTAGAGTTGGGCTTTGGCGAGGAATGGCCTTAGTGTTTTGGCGAGGAATGGCCTTAGCTGAGTGGTTACTTAGGGCGAGGAATGGCCCCGAGTACGTTGAGTTGGATCTTGGCGAGGAATAGCCTTGATCTAGTCAAGGCGAGGAATGGCCTTGAGTGTGTCGACGATAAATGTCATAAGAGAGTGTAAATTGACTGTTGACTGAGCATGTTATTGATAGAAAGCGTTCTAGGGGTCTTTAGCGAATTAGAGAATCTAGTAATGAATAGCACCCTCAGACCAAAGCGCTTACAGTGTTTTCTTTTCTTTCTATATTTAGATTGACGTAAGCGGTTGGAGGGGAAGATCCAGTTTTTCTTGAACTGGTGAGTGCAAACCTGTTGTTATTTACATTTGTTAAATAAACAAGTACGCCCAGTAGTAAACAAAGGTATTACAATAGCTATTTACATTTGTTCCCATACCCCGACATTCACCCGTATATGACGCATCCTACTGTCAGGGAATTCAAGAGCGTGGATGGACGTTGAACCGTTTTGTGATAATACTGAAGTTATTGATTTATTTGTTATGAGTAGGAGAACGGTGTCTTACTATAAAATTGTTTATATTAAATATGTTATGCGAGCATTGGTAAAATAGAAAAGGCATTCGATATTGAACCTTTGTAGTTAACAGGTCTTTTAGTAGTAAACCTTTTTATTAGAGTGTTTGTTCAATTGTATTTGGCCTCACCTGACAATTCAGAAGTCGGAATTTACCAAATAAATAAATTATCAAGTAAATAAAGTCAGTTCATGTCTGTGTTTGTGCTGTGCCATGAGTGCGAAGGCGAGTGAACCTTCCACCAGCGGAGGAGACGGGGAAGTACCCAGAAGTTTGACACCACCGTTGACGCTGCAGCAGCAACTAGCATTGCTACATCAAGAGGTACAAAAATTAAAAAGTGGGCGTACGGTCGGAAGATATGTAGGGATGGAGTACGGCCAGAAAAAATAAGGTTCAAACCGTCTTAAACACATAACTACCCAGAAATGTAAAACAGGTGCGACAGTTTCTCGGGTTATCCGGTTACTTTAGAAAATTTCTATTACGCATCCATTGTAGAACCAATGACAAATCGTACGAAAAAATACCGCTTGGGAATGGGGAAATAAATAACAACAAGCTTTCGTAACTATGCAGAAAGCACTGGCCGAAAGACCAATATTGAAAATATTCGATCCAAACTTGCCAATAGAGTTACATACCGATGCAAGCGCTATTGGGGTAGGTTCAATACTCCTACAGAAACATGTGTCGGGAATGCATCTAGTTGCATATTTTAGTAAAAAGTGTTCTTTTGAACAAAGTAAATACCACTCGTACGAGTTGGAAACGATGGCAATCGTAATGTCCCTCAAACATTTTCGGGTTAATTTGCTCGGTGTACAATTTGTTGTATATACTGATTGTGCAGCGTTACGAACAGCCACGTCAAAGCGCGATTTAATACCACGAATAGCAAGATGGTGGTTAGAAATTCAATATTACACGTTTGAAGTGCGCTACCGGCCGGGATGCAAGATGTCTCATGTAGATTATTTGAGCCGAAACCCCGTGATGCTTGCTTCAATCGTCAACCTTACGGAATTAGATTGGGTAAGGGCCGTGCAAAGTCAAGATGATGAAATTTGTAAGATACTTGACATACTGGAAACAGAACGTAATTCAGCAACCAAAAAATTATTTCAACAATTTCAAATTGAATAAGGGTGTTTTGTATCGCCACGTAAATGGTGAAAACAAATGGGTAGTGCCAATTGCGTGCAGGTGGCAAATTTGCAAATTAAATCACGATGAAAGTGGACATTTGGGACTTGAAAAGACTATAGAGAAAATCAAGCAGAATTACTGGTTTGCTAAAATGTTAAATTTGTTTGGGTGAAAGCTCATATTGGACTAGAGTATAACAAAAAAGTTGATTTGCTGGCCAAGGAAGATTGTAATTCAGAATGTCTCCTAGACGAAAAGATATGTATAAGTGACACATCCGTTGGATTGAAATTAAAGTTAAATAAAAAATGGAGTAGGCTATGGAAATAATTTTGTTTCACATAGTGACATTCCCAACAAATTCTGGCACGAAGATCTCCCTTATCCGAGAAAATGTATTACAACATTGATACGGTTAAAATTTGGCCATGCTTGCTACCCTGCGCATTTATTTAAAATTGGAGTTTTTACAACAGATACCTGTAAACACTGTAACATAGGGGACCTGGATCATATTTTCTTCGGTTGTGCAAAACATACAAATGCTTCTACTAAGCTGATACAGAATATTGTCCAAATCTCTAATATACACGCTCCTTTTAACTTGCTTAATCTACTATCATCTGGATCAGAGAAAATCTATAAAGCTATAATGGACTTTATAAAAGATAAGTTAGCTCGAAAGAGTGTTTCTGATTCTAATCTTGAAATAAAACAATCTACCGATAGCGAAAAGTGCAACAGAAA
This sequence comes from Rhamnusium bicolor, assembly GCA_029963845.1. NCBI lineage: Eukaryota > Metazoa > Arthropoda > Insecta > Coleoptera > Cerambycidae > Rhamnusium > Rhamnusium bicolor. The sequence goes on from JANEYF010001620.1 coordinate 344,379, forward strand.
TATAGACGTTAAACGCATTAAAAAGAGACAACTTATAGACATTAAAAGTGTTAAAAGTAAAAAGCGGCCTAGTGAAAAGGGGGTTAACGTCAAGCCACGCTTGTATGACGCGACTTTAAAATCTGGTTCTAAAAAACAGCATCAAAACATTGGAAAAGGTAAGGAATCCCAAACACGCTTGGAATCTGCTCAAAAAATAGCAACAGCCTCGAAGACTCTGACAAAAGAGGAAATTTTACATGCGCTGTACGTAAGCGAGTACGAGCGTCAGATGGCTGCCCCATCCGGGAGCGCGCCGCCAAGCCCGACCCCAGCCGCCAACTACCAGCTGTCGCCCTCAATTATTATTACGCCCGACGACAGGACCCTACAAAAACAGCGCGAGCTGTTGGACGCCCAAATGAAATAAACTAATATAGGAAATATAGCAACACATCCAAGTATAAGTACCGATCCGGCTGAAACATCAGTGGGCGAGTTACAACAAATGGACACGCTTTCACCCCAAAAATCGCCTAACGACGGATTTGTGACACCAAAAAAATATACCAAGTTGGATAATCTTCTACAGATAAGGGCCCCACTCACTCCCACCAAAAATCAATATTCTACACTACCCCTAGTAGAAAATGAAGGGGGTGCATCCGCCGCAATACATAATAAAACGGCCAAAACTATCACGAAACCACGTCAAAGGAATGAACCTCCCCCAAAAACCCACCACTAGTTCTAAAAAGGGATACTTCCACGCCACTCAGACTTCATAGCGGAACTCCATGCTAACATTAAATTGGGGTTCCACGTGAAATATTCAGCCAACAATGCCTTATTGTATATTTACGATAAGAATGAATTTACCAAATACCAATCTAAGCTAAATAATTCAGATATTGAATATCATTCGTATACAAGCAGATCAGAAAAAAATCATGCTTTTGTGCTTAGGGGTGTCCAAGGAGACCCACCCATCGAAGACATAAAAAAATGACTTGATAGATAATCACAACCTACAAATAGTTAACATTTACAAAATGAAAACTAACCCGCTTTACTTAGTGGTTACAGACAAAGAAACCACACTTAAAAAGTTGGAAAACGACGTTAAATATATTTTGTATACGAAAGTAAGCTGGGAACGAAGGACAAATAACAGGATTATATCCCAGTGCAGACGCTGTCAAATGTGGGGACATGCCACGTCCAACTGTCACCGCAACCCACGTTGCGTAAAGTGTGCTTGCCCACACCTAACCAGGGATTGTGTAATACCTTTGGACGCCGCCCCCAAGTGTACAATTGCCAGGAACAGCACACTGCCAGCAACATAAACGGCCCCGTCTATATATATAGAAGCAATTTGTTAAAGCAAAACGCCGAAAATGAGAAAGAAAAATCGCCGCCCCCGCACCCACTTCCAATGCCTGGTTGCAGAGAAGCCAAAAAAATCAGCCGCCCCGGAGCACCGCCCCCAGGATAATGCAGGAAATGTCCGAACTTAACAGACACGGACCACTGACGCCACCCCACCCAGACAAACTCAATCGACGAACTCAACATTCAACGACTTCAACCTACTGACAAGGGAACTCGACGAACTTAACAAAATTATAAATCTTAGACAAACAATTTTGGTCATACAAAAAACTCAACCAGTTGATGAGGGCCGTTACGGACCCAATTCAAGCAATTCAAGTCCTCCAAGACTTTACTCAAAATATTCTTCCTAGCTACAGAATTCTCAACTAAGTGCTTGCTTTGGAATTGTAACGGCCTCATTAGCAAAGCTAATGAGCTTCGACATTTTTTTAAACGACAACAAAATTGACATTGCGCTACTGACAGAGACAAATTTAAATTTAACAACTATTTTATTTACAGGGCCGACAGAACCGGGCGGAGAGGTGGAGGCGTAACCATTCTGGCGAAGAAGGACGTTCCCCACATTCCAGCCCCTCCAACGGACATCCCTATAGAAAATATTGGTATAGAGCTAGGTACCACCCTTGTGGCGGCGTACAACCCACCCCGAAATAGGATCACGGATGGAGACCTGGACCTATTACTTGCAAAAAATAAAGTCCTTTTAGCAGGGGACCTAAATGCTAGACATGTCGTCTGGAAAAACAGGCGCGGCAAAGCCAACGGCACAGTCGTGCAGGACTATGCACTAAGGGAAGGTATTGCGGTCATATCGACCAATACACCTACACATTTTCCCGAAAACAATACTACACCCACTTACATTGATATCGTCCTGAACAAGAATTATTTGCACGATATTGATCTGGTGTCCAGACAGGAACTTAGCTCAGATCACCTTCGGTCACCTTCAGCCTTTTCGGCGTCGATCGGAACGCCCTTCATCGTAATATCTTTGATTATAAAACGGCCAACTGAGATAAGTTCAAACACCTAATGAACCTGTCTACGACAATAAATGCTAACATATTAATACGACAGCAGCTTGATTCTGAAATTTCAATATTAACAGAAAACATTATTACAGCTCGGCAAAAATGTGTTAGACAGGTTCGGGTGGGCCCTAGGGATGAACCTACCCCAGCTGGCCTTAAGAATTTGTTAACTTTCAAGAACCGCGTACGCCGACAATGGCAGGCGCACAGAAGGCCGATCGACAAGAGAAGGCCGAAGGATTTACAAAATAATATCACTGAAAAACTTGTAAATCACAAAAATGACGAGTGGAATAAAAAGGTGGCTAAGCTCACGGTGAGGGACAACTCCCTGTGCGTCATGTCAAAGTTGCTCAAACGGGATAATACTCAAATACCTGTACTTATCTCCGATGGACATACTTCACTGACTGACAGGGAGAAAGCCAACGCCGTGGCTAGCTACCTTTTTTGAAACTTATAATAGTGCACCCAATGAAACCGAGCACCAATATCGACGGAAATATTCAACACATCCCCACACACACTCCCATCCCCCCCACACAAGTTCTGAAAACTCCTTACATCTCCTAACACTGTCAAAAACATACTTAAAACACTACCCAACCTGAAAGCTCCCGGCCCCGACACCATCCCTAATTTAATTTACAAAAAACTTCCAAAGAAAACCCTCGTACAAATTACACACATTATAAATGCGTCGATACGTCTGCAATATTTCCCTGCAACGTGGAAAATTGCAATTATTGTCCCTTTTTTGAAGCCAGGTAAGGACCCGGTGCTGCCGGCTAGCTACAGGCCCATTTCCCTCTTGAATACACTGGGCAAGATTACCGAGAAAGTCCATTTATTTAACATTAATAAATTCACTAAAAAAAGAAATATACCCAACTTACAATTTGGCTTCAGAGGAGGGCACAATACCACGTTGTCACTATGCAAAGCCGTGCACGACATGATCGACGGCTTCAACAAGTAACATGTCACCAAAATGCTGCTCCTGGATATCCAGAGGACATTCGACACAGTTTGGCATGGAGGTCTCCTGCACAAACTTATAAACTTGCACAACTTCCCTAATTATTTTATATCATTTATAAAATCATATCTAGAGGACCGGTACTTTACCGTCCGCATTAATAATACCAGCTCCATCCAGCACCCTATAAGGGCTGGGGTCCCGCAGGGGACGGTGCTTTCCCCTGTTCTATTCCATTTATTTCTAGCCGACATACCAACGCACCCACTCACACAGACAATAATGTACGCCGACGACACCACGATCTATGCCCAGTCCTTTTAAGCTCAAACCGCGACTACTAAGTTGCGGTATCACCTAATTAATATTTTAAAATATTACAAGGACTGGAAAATAGTGATAAACGAGACTAAAACAGAAACAATAACCTTTACAAAGAAATTTATAAACATCACAACATTTACGCCACTGACAATAAATAACAGAGTAATTGAGGAGAAAAAGCTAGTTAAATACCTTGGGGTCAATTTAGACCAAAGACTTTATTTCAAACAGCATATCACTAAGACGCCTAATAGGGCCTATATGGCCCTACATAAATTATATCCTTTAATTAATCGCCGCTCTGTGTTGAATTTAAATTCTAAACTGTTACTCTATAAAGCCGTAATCCGGCCTATATTAACATATGGTTGCGTCGTCTGGAACAGGATGTCCGACACCCAGTATGGACGCCTCCAGACGATGCAAAATAAACTGCTTCGACTCCTCACAAACTCAAACAGATACGTGACAATCCGACAACTCCACGAGACTACAGACATACCATACATCAGAGACTACATAACTCACATCGCTACAAAATTTTTCAGAGAAAATATACAAAAATCAGTACTGACAGCACATATAATAATATAATAATAATAATAATAATAATAATTTTATTTATGCAATATGCAATATATGATACACAAATAATTACATATATAGGTGCATCCGCACCTCTGTACATAAATAACATAAATAAAATTGAAAATCCACATGGAAAATCCGCGCGTGGATATCTAATACTAAATATTATATTCCTAATGTTAAACAATGCTGGCTAAATATTAACAATAAAAAAGAAAACTTAAGAAAATACGAGTATATATCTATAAAAATTTAAGAATAATTCAAGAATGCTAAGAATACTGTGCCAGAACAATACTGATTATGCAGCACTAAAAATTACAAGGAATTGTACTCATACTGTTATAGTAGTGAAGTTGATATGCTGCACAGTGAGAAGCAAGTAATACCAGGTAAGTAAAGCAGATACGTCGTAGTAAGTCGTTAGTAACATAATTAAAATATTTTATACGCATACGTGTTTTTACGATCTATAATTTGATGTATTTCGATTCGTTTCTTTTCGATTATCCAATGTTTAATTCTTTTTTTAAACAAATTAAACGAATTAGTCGCTTTTATATTGGCGGGTAAAGAGTTGAAGATTACAGTACCTAAGTAACTGTGACTTCTTTGGCCTGCTGTTTTGTCAATTTTTGGAACCTTAACTGAATCTAATTTATATCTCGTATTATGAGGATGGTCAATTAATTCCAGATTTTTTTTTCTTTATAACAACGTGTCAACAAAGACTGACAAAACAGTTGCCTTAGATCGAAAACTTTACACACTTCATATAGTTCCTCTGATGGATAAATTCGGGGTTTTTTAAAAATAACTTTAAGTACCCATTTTTGAATAATTTCTAAGTTTTTTATATAATAGTTTGTTGCATTACCCCATGCTATAATCCCATAATTTAAATGTGATTGAACCAGCGCATAGTAGAGCATCTTTAATTTATTTTCATCCAAATATAATTGTAAAAATTTGAATTTTGGGAGCAAGCAACGAATTTTCTTGACTAACATGTTAATGTGGTCATCCCACCTCATATAACGATCTATTGTTACCCCCAAATATTTTATAGTTTTAACAGATTTTAATTTGATTTGCGATGTATCATCCTTCACGACAACGTAATCAAAATTTGGCAGTCCTCTACTAGTGGTGGCGAAAGGTAATACAAATGTTTTTTTTGTAATTAACAGTTAATAACTTATAATTAAAAAAAATTATAATTTTAGGTACCTCCCTCTCAACTTTATTTTTTAAACTCTCCCAGGTATTATCTTCAAAATAAATGGCCGTATCATCGGCAAAGCTGATTATTTTACCGTTGATGGGTAAATCAAATAATTCGTTGACGTATATTATGAAGAGTAATGGACCGAGGACAGTACCCTGAGGGACACCGCATTTGACTGTTTTAAAATCACTATAACTATCGCCGATTTTTACGCAATGCGGTCTTTCGCAAAGGTAACTTTGCAGTAATGTATTTACAGGACCACGAATTCCAACATCATTCAGGGTATCTAACAAATCCGGATGATTCACTGTGTCAAAGGCTTTCGCTAGGTCAACGAAAACGCAGAGAGACTTTTTTGCTTTATCTAAAGAGTTGTATATATTTGTTGTTAAGTAAGCTATTGCATCTTCCGTTGATCTAGCCTCTCGAAATCCATATTGCTTATTTGATAATATACTGAATTTGTTTAAAAAGCATATTAGTCTATTTTTTTAAATTTTTTCATATATTTTTGTTAGACTCGAGAGTAGAGAAATTGGACGATAATTATTAAGCTCTTCCTTATCACCGGATTTATATAAAAGGTTTTATAACCGCTATCTTGAATGACCGAGGGAATTTATGTTGTGCAAAAGATGTATTTATTATGTATGTTAGCGGTTCTGCTATATTATCCGCTATTTTCTTTAATATTTCAGGTGTGATATTGTCAAGACCTGGTGATTTTTTGTCACGTAATTTATTTATCGCCTCTTTTACCTCACATATATTTGTATTCTCAAGAAACATTGAATTATTAATTACTTTTTTTTATTTTGAATATTTAAAGCGTTTGGTTTTTTGGATAAATTGTTTATTAAATTTTCTCCTATTTGGTTGAAAAAAGTATTACATTCATTTGCTACTTCTATTGGTTTTGTTAAAATCGTGTCTTGTCGAGATTTGACTGTTTTAATTCCTATTTTATTTTTATTTTTATTTCGGTTAGTCATTTCATTTATACATTTCCATATTTCTTTAGGGTTATTGTTAACTGCGTCCAAATGATTTTTATAATAATTAATTTTAGTTTGCTTTATTAATTCTTTTAATGTTTTATCATAGAGTTTAAATTCGTTAATAATATTTAAATTACCCTTATTTTTTTGTACATCTTTATATAACTTATTTTTCCTATTAATAGACTTCACTAATCCTGATGTTATCCAAGGATGTCTTTTAACTTCATCTCTTTTAATTTTTACCGTATTTGTACATTTTTCAATATTACTTTTCAGTATGGCCAAGAAAGCGTCTACTGTTAAATCAATATCATTTGGAGTGTAGATATTTAACCAGCTTTCTTTTTTGTAATAATTCATTTAGTTTATTATAGTCTGTATACTTTTTATAATTATTATTTATATGTTCTAAATTATTTATTTCTTTTCCAGGCAATTTTATATTCAATATGATGGCGAAATGATCAGTAATAAGGGTTTCATACACTATTGACATAAAATTAGACAGTAATATTTTGCTTTTTACAAATATATGGTCTATGCAAGAACGACTTTCTCCTTGTACCCTGGTATAATTATTTATTGCAGGTATGTATCCCTCTTCCGCCAAAATATTTAAATATTCTTGAGAGTAATCTAGATTACTTTTAATGTCTATATTTATATCCCCAATTATTAAGTCTATATCATTTGTTTTTTTACAGGCTTTAAGGTAATTCTGTAAGCCAGTGTTAAAAGAAAATGGACAAGAAGAAGGTGATCTGTATATTGCACTAATATGTAAGATCTTATTTTTATTGTAACATATGTCGAGGTCAATTAACTTTATATTATTTATTTCTTTTATATTAAATTTGTAATTATAATGACTTTTTATGTAGATAACTACCCCATCATTCCTATTATTTTCACCCCCACTATACAGCATATCATATCCTTGGATTTCATACAGATCCGTATTACCTATGTGAAAAGTTTCAGAAAATATTATGCAATCCAAGTTATGATTTAGTGCTACTAATGTAACAAGAAATTCATCCATGTTTTTCGAAATATAACAGACATATGTGACTACCATAACTTTCAAAATACACACCGACTAATTCACGAGAATCTCCCACTATACTACGAATAACTATAATAACACACGCACAACGACAGACATTTGCACCCTATCCACCCCTACAGCATCCTACCCACCCCTTCTAAGCCACAGCTTTACCTTATGTAAGCCGATCTGCCTAATCAGCGGCGACGGAATATAAAAATGTTTATGTTTTTGGTTATAACATAAGTTAATAGTATTTTGACTATGTGGCGTTGGGGCATGGATTCATTCAATACAGTTCTTTGTGTGAATACGCATTTTTATTCCCGGTACCTCTTTCTTACAATCTTACAAATTCAGATCGTGGGATGTAACCCTCGTGCCCAGTTAATTAATTAGTGATTAATCAGTGACTTAATAATATTATTTTTAATGGTACTTGTCTGTGTTTTAAAATGTGTAAGCATTGATTAATAAGAACTAATCAATGGTGTAAGTAAAGTGTCCGCTTAACATCTATTTGACGGCCAACTCCTGTAAGTACAATAAACTTTTTAATTTACGTGCACAGCCCGTTGGAATTTTTCGTTATTACAACAAAAGACATTGAATATTTGCTTTGTAATTGCAAGATAGACTTTGTTAAAGTTACTACATAATAAGTATGTGATAGACCTTAGACAATTATTGTGCCGGCTGTTGTGTTAAATTTATTGCATCGGTTAGACTGTTTTGAAATGTTCACGTTCGGCTTGGCCGGCTTGTTTGGGTTTCTTTGTTTTGACCCGTAGACGTGTATATGAACTGATTCGTTAGTTATTATATGCACTGATTTATTATATAAGGCTTTATTGATTTATACATCTTTAACATCTTTATTATTTTGTGTAATTAAGTGTTGACTTTATTCTGCTGGATTCCAGAGGCGTGGCATTATTTATAAGTGTATTTTGTATAACAATTTTTAATTAAAACTAATTGAAATAGTCATGGAAGGAAGGTCCACTACACCTCCTGTGAGAGGGAGAAAATTTAAGCGACAGAAGTTGCGACAAAGATCCTCGTCGAGTTCGTCTTCTGACACGTCTAATGATAGAAAAAGTAAGAAAATTAGAAAACTAGAAAAACGGTTAAAACGAATTGAAAAAAAAATCCAGACCTGTTAGTCACCCTGGAGACGAAAAATTAATCCCGTTATTTGACCAACATGGAACCAATCTCGCGATCGACGTCTGGGTACATCGAGTAGATGAACTTGCGGAAACGTACCAATGGGATAATTTGACGACGGTACGCTTTGCATAGAACCGTTTAACTGGAATGGCCAGGCGTTGGTATGATTCTCAAGATCAGTTGACTCTTAAATGGGATGCCATAAAAAAGCAACTTGCCAAACAATTTACGAAACCATTGCCATTTTCAAAACTTCTGAAGGAGGCAGCCCTTTACGAAACTCGCAAAGGACAAGATTTGAGCGAATACTACTTTAATAAATTGGACAAGTTCCGACCACTTAGACTACAAATTCCCGAACTACATTTAGTGGATGCTGTGATAGGTAGAATTACAGATGAAAATATTGCAAGATCTGCAAGAGCTTCACGATTTACAGATACTAATGAGCTGTACTCCTATTTAAGTACCTTGGGAGGCATGCCTAGTACATCGGCAGCAGAAAATAGAAGGACATTTAATACACCTATCCAACATCGTTTTACAAAATCTACTGACGCCGTAGAGAAGCCGACACTACAATGTTTCAATTTGTAAGGGTCCACATCGTGCAAGTGATTGTAAAAAACCACGACTTGAATGCTTTAACTGCAAGCGCCTGGGACACGTAGCAAAGAGGTGCACACAAAAGAACGTGATGCAACGAAATCCTCAGAGCTGACGCCAGGAGAGTAAAGAGGCCAAGGAAACCATGATGACTACCAAATCCAAGACGAGCCCTGAGAATCATTTCATTATGAATGTTATGTTAGACGGTCACAAGTTTAAATGTCTCATCGATACCGGAAGCGAATGTACAATAATTCGACAGTCTGTTGCAACAATAATGGGATTGCAACTAGTAAGTGGAAATTCTGTGTTGCGTAGTTTTTCGGGCGATAATGTCGCGAGCGTAGGAGTTGTAAATGTGGATGTACGTGTCGGTCAACCATGTGCTACTATTCAGGCAGTGGTTTTGAATGACGAACATATGAAGCACGACTGTATTATTGGCCGCGACTTCTTAAATTTACCTGATGTCATGCTCTTAAAAATTGGCAAAGAAGTACGCGTGTATCGACTAGGAAACATAAAACAAATCTATGAAATTGAATATGATGAAGAACGTGGTAGTGACGAGCTTCAACTGCACTTTGGTGAGAACGTTAGATCCAAAGACAAGGCAAAATGTAGAAAGTTGTTGACAGAATTTAGGGATCGAATTGCGACTTCCATGGCCACCATGGGAAAAATGGAAGCAGCGAAAATGGAAATTAAATTAGTCACCGATGAACCAATTGCTTGTAGCCCCTATCGTCTGCCGATAGTGGAAAAGAATATATTACGCGATATAATCGACGAACTGCTGCGGAATGGAATAGTTAGAGAGTCAGCGTCTTCGTATGCGAGTCCAGTCCTCCTCGTAAAAAAGAAGACGGGAGATTATCGCATGTGTGTAGATTACAGGCGTTTGAACGATATTACAATTAAAGATAAGTTTCCACTGCCATTAATAGATGAGCAACTTGATCGTTTAGGAGGAAATGGAGATGGACAAAAATACAAGTACTTTACAACCCTCGACATGTTTTCAGGCTTCTATTAAGTCCCGGTAGATGAGAACTCTGTTGATAAGACTGCGTTTATTACTCCTGATTCACATTATGAGTTTCTTCGTATGCCGTTTGGACTTTGCAACTCACCGTCGGTCTTTCAACGACTGATGAATAATGTTCTCGGGTCGTTAAAGAATTCTGTGGCGTTTCCCTATATGAACGATGTGATAATTCCATCAACGACTGTTAAAGAAGGCTTACAGCGTCTACAGTTGGTGTTAGAGGCTTTACGTAGACATAACCTTATGTTAAAGTTAAGTAAGTGTTCGTTCTTTTGCACGAAGATAGATTATTTGGGGCGTGAAATCAGTGAATAAGGAATCATACCCGGTCAAGCTAAGATCGAAGCATTCTTACAAATGGAACCCCCGAAAATAGTTAAGCAAGTTAGGCAATTCCTAGGATTGTCGGGTTATTTCAGGAAATTTGTGAAGAACTATTCAAGAATAGTTGAGCCTCTAACGAGACTTACGCGAAAGGATTTTAAGTGGTGCTGGGGAAATAAACAACAGTCTGAGTTTAAAGATGTAAAAAGGATACTAACCTCAAGGCCAGTGTTAGCAATATTTGACCCAACGTTGCCCACTGAGCTCCATACAGATGCAAGCTCAATAGCCGTTGGAGCAATACTGCTACAAACGCATGACAGAGTTCAAAAAGTAGTTGCATACTTCAGTAAACAAACAACCGTAGATCAAAGACACTATCACTCTTACGAACTTGAGACGATGGCAGTAGTCTATGCTTTGCAACATTTTCGAGTTTATTTACTAGGCCTAAAATTCACTGTAGTTTCCGACTGTAATGCCCTACGAACTACCTTTTCAAAAAGAGACCTTATCCCAAGAATTGGAAGATGGTGGCTTCAAGTCCAAGAATTTACATTTGACATTAAGTACCGGCCAGGAGCCTGCATGCCTCATGTTGATGCACTTAGTAGATATCCCATAACTGTCGAGACCAACCAAGTTGACCTTACTGAAGCCGACTGGATCTTAACGGCTCAACTCCAAGATGACAAGTTGACAAGGATTAGCAAAATCCTACATGCTGATACTATAAACTCCGAGACAAAACAGTATTTTAAACAGTATGTACTAAAAAAGGGAATAGTTTACCGAAAGGTAAAAGGAAAAACTGTATAGGCGGCAGTGCCTCGTGCTGTGCGATGGCAGGTTAGGTTGTGTCATGATCAGGCAGAACACCTGAGTCTTGAGCATACTTTACGACGAATTCAACTGAATTACTACTTTCCAAAGATGCGACGTTTCGTAGCTAAGTATATCGAAGCTTGTCTTAATTGCGCTTATTACAAACATTGCGCTGGCAAGATGGCAGGAAAGTTGCACCCGATAGAGAAAGTCGCGGTACCATTTCACACAGTTCACCTTGATCACGTTGGCCCCTTTGAAACAAGTAGGAGTGGTAATAAATTCATACTCGTGGTGGTGGATGCGTTTACCAAATTCACGATTATTGAAGCTGTTAAGTCCACGAAGGTGAAACCTGTGGTCCGGGCACTTCTAAGTATGATGTGTATTTTTGGTGTACCAACTCGCGTCATTAGTGATAGAGGTAGCTATTTTACGTCTCGAGCTTTTCGTATCTTTTGTGAAACATAAGCAATTAAGCACGTGTTGAATGCGGTCGCTACCCCTAGAGCGAACGGACAATGTGAGCGATACAATAAGACTATTGTGCCGATGCTGGCAACGGTTAGTGTAGAAGATGAGAGTGATCTGTGGGACACTCATGTGAACGGGGTGCAAAGTGCAATGAATACGTCGTTTAATAAAAGCATAGGTAGCACTCCAGTCCTGGCCCTTTTAGGTTATCAGGCTAGACCGATGGCTGAAGCTACGATACTAAACTCACTTGGCGATATTGTAGAACGGATGGACCTGAAGAATTTGCGGAGTCGTATCAAAGAGCATATCGATAATGATCAACGTAAACAAAAGGAGAGATACGACAAACGTAGACGAAATGCTGAACGTTACAAATCAGGTGACCTCATACTGGTACAGATCACTAGTGAGGTGTGCACAGGTTCGAGCAAAAAACTCCTTCCCAAGTTTAAAGGACCATTCAGAGTCGTCAAGGTGTTGTTTAACGATCGGTATGAAGTTGAAGATTTGAGAGGAAAACGTCACAATCAGAGAACAGTAGTTGCTGTTGTAAGGATGACGCGTTGGGTGACGTTACAAGGGTAAGTCACGTAGGTCATCAGACGCTGAGACTGAAAGGTAAGGTCCGAGGCCGATACTGCCTGCACCTTGTTGAAGTCAACGCGTATGACGAATTATGAAACGTAACGTTCATGTAAAAATGTGTATGCTTGAACTGGGTTTAGTTATGAGATTTTGAGGTTGGAAAATAATGTCCGAGGCCGATACTGCCTGCACATTATTTGATATTTGTATATGATGAGTTATAGTATGAAAAGCTTTTGAAAACTGTTTATATAAAAGAAGGTCATAAGACACGGAGACGGAAAGATAATGTCCGAGACCGGTACTGTCTGCACATCATCTTAGTCAACGTGTATGACGATTGTAAACTGCTAAAAGAGAGAGGTAATTAGAAGTGTTAAATGTGGTCATTAGACGTCAATACAATGAGAATGACATCCGAGGCCGATACTGCCTGCATGTGATTTGAGTAAAGACGTACTGACAAGAGGTGAAAGATATATTATTGCCAACTTAAGTTGAGGACCTAAGAGACGTACAATGTGGATAATAACATTCGTGGCCGATACTGCCTGCTTGTTATTGGAGTTGAGACGTAAGGCGATACATTGAAAGATGTTTAATTGGCAATGACTAATACGGCTATAGAACTTAACTACTTACCGATACGTAAATAGTTGAGAGGTGGGCCAACTTAGGAACGTTTCTCTTAATATTTGAATTGTTGTTTACAGATAAAGCAGATGATGCCTTTAGTGGTATGAGGACATCCCCTTGGTCAGGATGATCGAATGTCAGCCGATCTGCCTAATCAGCAGCGACGGAATATAAAAATGTTTATGTTTTTGGTTATAACATAATAGTATTTTGACTATATATCGTTGGGGCATGGATTCATTCAATACAGTTCTTTATGTGAACACGCATTTTTATTCCCGGTACCCCTTTCTTACAATCTTACACTTAATGGCTACTCCACTTCCTACCCGCCCCTTTTATTGACAATCTAAATTTTGAATTATTTTATACAGGTTTTTTTCTGGCTTTTTCCTGTATACCTGACTATAACGACATTTTTTAGTATTTATCTAATTTTAATTACCAAAAGCATATGCATTTTATTTATTTATAATACGTTGTTACAGTGGAAAACGTCTGCCAGAACGCCAAACAGCTGAAAGAGTGCACCTGCCACCAGGATCTAACAACGATCAGCTCGTCGGGACCCCCCGCAGCGAGCGGGATCACTGACCTGCAGCTTGTCGTGCCTGTGTAAATAGGCACGAGTATTCACCTTTGTAAAGCCTGCTGGCTAGAATTATAGTTTTGTCTATAACTTGTATGATTTTATTTATTTATTGTTTTCTATTTAAGTTTTTATAATGTATTTTTATAATGATGAATAAATCTTTTAAATTGGAATTGGAATTGGAATAAAAGATACTAAAATTAAATTATAGGTTAGTTTCGTATACCATATGTTTCTCCTTGTGTTGATTCACCCTATTTTCCGAGGTTTTTCCTGTATTGTGTTCTAAAAATGACCTGACCAACCCCAGGACGAGAAGCGAGTGTCCCTGTTCTCCTTTCAGTTGTACGCCTTATTGGTTTATGTTATTTTCCTCGTTGGGTTAGATTTATTTAGTGCTAACTAAATTAATAAACAAATAGCGACTGGCTGCATGGTCTACCACCAAAAAAAAAAAAAACCAGATAACCCTGACGTCCTACAAGTAGGATGCCGTCTCTAAAAATATTTGTACGCGCCCGTGGTGAGAAATTTAGGTCCGCCATCTATTAGTGACTTTCCAAACAACCATATTTGACAATTCCGCGCCTTATTGCTTACACAGCGCTGCATGATTCTCGAAAAGTTAGTTCTAAAAGTGCTTTAAAATGGCTGAATATAACATTCGATTTGCTAGGTAAGTAAATTACTTAAAAAACTTTTAATAATTAGTAAATATTAGGTTTATTTTCATGTATATGTTCCAAAGTAATAATATATTTACTCATAACCGTCATAAGGCATGCTAGTCGTTGACGGCAAACCACCATTTATTGCCGTCCTTTATTTAGGTAGTTAGGAATAAGAGCTGCTGTGTTCAAAATATAAATATAATTATTTATATTATTTTATAAGGGATGTAATACAATATAAAATTGCCGTTATTTTTTTGTTTTAGAGGATTTTCGATGCTTGAAGAAGGTGATTTTCCGCATCTTTCAGCAGACGTAGTTATGTTGCCGCCCGACGACGAGGATTCAGGCCAGGAGGATGCGATGTCCCCTGATAACTTACCCTCTACACAACTCAGAGCTCCAGCCGAAATACTGGTACCTTTTCAGGATTCTGATTCTGAAGATGACGATATACCTTTGGCGGCTCCAGCCGAAATACAGGTACCTCTTCAAGACTCTGATTCTGAATATGACAATATACCTCTGGCTCGACTTGCTTCCAAAAAAGTCAGAACCTGTTCCAAAAATTGCTAAAGTCTACAATTGGACCAATGACCACATTTTATATGACTCAAATAATTTTGATTTAGGTCAGCCCGAGTTAGAAAACGCAGATGAAAGTTCACGGTTTCGTTATTTTTAATTTTTTTTTATGAAAACCTTTTTGACTTACTTATTGAAGAAACCAATCGTTATGCGGTAATAAAAAAATAAAAATAACAAACAATTACGGTCCGAGAAATGAAGTGTTTTGTTGGGATTTTAATTTTGAGCGGGTATGTACCATACAAAATGTTTTGGGAACAGGATAAAGATGTAAAAATCATTCTTGTTTCAGATGTACTTTCTAGAGATAGGTTTGATCACATAATGAGCGTTTCATATGGCAGATAACAACAATTTAGTTCCCGGTGATAAATTTGCTAAAGTCCATACTTCGTTTACTTTATTGAACCAGAATTTCCTACGGTATGCACCTAAAGTTGAAAACCATAGTGTTGATGAAGCCATGGTACCCTATCTTGGCCGCCATGGCTGCAAACAATTTATATGGAGCAAACCCATTCGCTGGGGCTACAAGCTTTGGGTAGGTTGCTCAACAAATGAATACATAAATTGGTTCGAACCATATCAAGGAGCTTCGACAAGTATCTCTCCAGAATATAAAGTTGGTTCAGGCGCTGGAGTTGTGCTCTCTTATTAAATCAACTTTTGAAACGTTGGCCTGAAAATAACTTTCACATTTTTTTGATATTTTTTTTCCAATTTGTCTCTGTTGGGCTATTTACCTAATAAGGGTATTCGGGGAACCGGAACCATTCGCTCAAATCGCATTCCAAGAAACCCCCTAAAGTCAGCAGGGGAACTCAAAAATCCCCACGAGGTACTTATGACCACAAATCAGATGTAGGAAAAAATTAACTATCCTTAGTTGGAATGATAACAGCGTGGTTTCGTTGGTTTCTAATTCTGTCGGTGTAAATCCCATACGAATGGTAAAACGAAATTCAAAGCAAGAAAAAAATCCGTTTCAGTTCCTCAACCTCATATGATAAAATTATATAACGCAAACATGGGCGGTGTCGAGAGAAGTGGCCAAAATATGTCTTTGTATAGAGCAGGAATTCGGGGAGAAAATGGTACGTCTGTTTATTTGCTCATTGTTTGGATATGTCTATTCAAAATGCTTGACAACTAAGCCGGTCATCCAACAATGAGTCACAGTTACTTTTCGCAGAAGAATTGCGTGTTCTCTACTCCAGACCAATGCAAAACCCATGAATCAGTCTGTTGGGCGACCTAGCCAAAGGGAAAATATAGGATCACGTTATGATGGAATACAACACTATGTTATTCAACAAGATCGGCAAACCAAATGCCATTACTGCCATATAGAAACCACCACGCGTTTCATAAAATGCGATATTGGTCTTCATGTAAAATGTTTTATACAATATCATACCAAAATATAATTTTAAAGAAATTTTGTAGTTAATATAGCCAGGTTTTTTCCTCTTTAGTTTTTAAGGCATTTGTTACTCTTGGTAAATTATGTTATGATATTCTTCTGACGTCCTACATATAGGACGGCCATTTTTTTAATGCTCCTGAATTTTATAAAATGTCTGATGGTTAAAATATGTTAGTTAAGGCTTAATAAATAACTTGACAAAAAATGAACAATTTTTTTTACCTTTCCATGTCTCAGGAATAAGTGGGTTAATATGTTTCTGGATTTTTTTTGCATTTTTTGAAAACATCGATTAATCCTTTAGGAGCAGAGGTTTATTTAACAAATTTTTTAAATAATTTATAGAACAGTGGCTTAATGATTACTCAAAAAATAGGAAGGTGGTGGATTGAGAATCAAGAATATACTTTTTAAATACAAATCGGGAACAAAAATGACCCACGTAAATAGTTTAAGTAGAAATCCTATTGAGGTGTTAGAGGTAGAGATTTGTCAGATTGACGTAACAGAGAGACACATACTTGCACCACAATTATATGATGAAGACATGAAGATACGAAAAGAATATGGAAATTTAATGCTCCTGAATTTTATAAAATGTCTGATGGTTAAAATATGTTAGTTAGGGCTTAATAAATAACTTGACAAAAAATGAACAATTTTTTTTACCTTTCCATGTCTCAGGAATAAGTGAGTTAATATTTTTCTGGAATTTTTTACATTTTTTGAAAACATTGATTAATCCTTTAGGAGCAGAGGTTTATTTAACAAATTTTTTAAATAATTTATAGAACAGTGGCTTAATGATTACTCAAAAAATAGGAAGGTGGTGGATTGAGAATCAAGAATATACTTTTTAAATACAAATCGAGAACAAAAATGACCCATGTAAATAGTTTAAGTAGAAATCCTATTGAGGTGTTAGTGGTAGAGATTGTAACGAAATTGCAAGCTATTTCATTCCAGTGTGTTGTGTTCCACGATGAATTAAGTTTAAGCCAGTCTAGTCTAGATGGTGCCACTGATTTCTACTGGAACAGTTGGGTTTGCAGATTTTTGCACTAAATATCCATCTATCTTTATTGCTCATCCTCTACTCTCAAATGTCTGTCTCTTTCCAAACTATAATCGAGTTTAGGTAGCAGAATACTACGATGCTACTTTCTTCTTACTAGGGCAGCCAGAGACAGTGGTTGTCTCTGGTGCCGCGTTCTGATGGAAACCATCTCTAGTTCTGCGGTCTGGTAAGATTTATATGTTTTCTGGTATTATCTTGTGATTTTATGCTATCATTATTTAAAAAGTTGCTATATTGATTTAAAGTACCTTTGAGGTAATTTTCATAATAATATTGTGCCGTAATTATCTTAATTTATGCCTTGGGCGAATTTGCTTTTCGGTGATCAGTTCACCTTGGTTGTTCTGTGGAACAGTCATCATTAATATTGATTAGTATCAATTTATCATGCCTTAATGGCAATTTATCTAATATCCCTTTGATATGGTAATAATTTCGTGTGTTAATTTAAACTAACTTTCGGTAATTTTAGATTTACTCGGCAACGGATGTCGCCATTTTCTATCGTAGTTAGTTGTGTTCTGTCTTTGCCTGTTGATGTTTTAGGTCACTTAGCTACGTTGGTAGCACTCTGAAAGTGGTGACTGGTGACATTTGGAGATTGGTACACCTGGTTGGCCCAAACCTATTTGTTTATAACCTGTGAAAATTGTGAAAATTATCTAATTTGGTGCATTTGTTTTGTGGTGGATTATTTTATACCAGTGCATATATTTATCAACCAGATCTCAGAAACGTAAGGTTTTTCTAAATTTAAAATATCGACTGCTTACTTGAACGTTTACTTAGTATTTAATCAGGAACGCTGCTCTAGTGGAACCTTGCCTAGTTCTCTGGCAAAGATACCTGCCTAGTTATCTGGCACTTGACTTTTAATTATCTAAAGTAAACATATAGTCAAGTATATATCTTTATTTAACTTTATCTACAATTCATTAGAACCTCTCTCCGAGGAACTAATAAATGATTTAATTTAACGTTACCTTTAAGTTGAAAACTATTATGTTGTATATTTAGCAAATATTTATTTACGTTATCTTTCTAGTTGTCTGTCTGTATACAGACATTCTAAATTCTATTTTCTTGAAGATTAACTTGTTTTAGTACAAAAATATCTTAACATTTAGTGAATACCTATTTCACTTGTTTATTACGTAGCTACACCTAGTTTATTTGTTGGACTAGTATTTTGTCTATTTAACGTAACTTTTATTGATACTTAAGTTAGTTGAAGTCTTCAATTTCCTAAAATATTGTAGGATACCGATCCTAGTTTGTTTAGTTTGCAATTTACTCTGTAAATTTGTGTTAACTCATATTTTGTCTACGTAGCTGGACAAATCAAACGTCACAGCTTCTAACTTTGCTTTGCCTATAATACTGATCTCATAAAACTCTCCCCTGGATAACTGGTGGATCAAACTGATCATTATATACAGGGTGGAGCAGAAAAACGATATTTTACACAACTGGCATTTTTTTCTCAAGGGTAACTGCAGTACTGACAGTGGTGAGTCAAATTGACACCGAACCCATTAAGAGCTTAGCCGTTGGTGGATTCTTCACTGGACTAACCCCTTGGAAGTTGAGTAAGATCTTCGTCCCCAGTGAAAGTTTTATTTGGTCAGAAGAAATTTGTGAGAGATCAGTAATTCTAATTTTTTTTGTATTCTCTTAATAACGTCATTTTTTTTTCTCTTTCACATATCATTTTTTTTGTTAGTTTTTGGTCTTCAACCACAAGTAAATTGTTTTGACTTGTAAATATTGTGTACATATACTAGTCTTGATTATACTTTTTATAAAATAATATCTTTTTATTCAACTTCCTTATCAACCGAATTCAAGTTTTAACGTTATCTTTACCTTTTAAAATAAAATTTTAATAATTTGGTACTTGCAAAAGTCCTGGCGCCCAGCCTAGATTTCGGTGATAACTCAAATCAATCGAAGCCCTTATTCACGACCTGCTCACTGAGTTACCGGTTCATAAGTACAACCCCCAGCTTATTGTGTTATGCCAACAATTGGACGGGGGGTGCTGCAAGATTTGTCAGATTGACGTAACAGAGAGACACATACTTGCACCACAATTATATGATGAAGACATGAAGATACGACAAGAATATGAAAACAAATGTATTATTATTAGAATGCTTACAAGATATATAAAAGAAAGTATTGTTCTTGAAAAGCCATCGGAACTATTCAGTTTCGGTAAATTTGTGCCCAAGATTCCTCTAAAATATCCGGTTTTGCTGATTCGTATTATTAATATGGATTACCAAACGAAATATTATTTAAAAGCTCTTCTAAAGTATATTGTTAACTACTACCTGCGTAGTTTTACTATCCTTTTCTATTTACTATATTCTTTTTGTTGTTGGTACACATAATATTTTCGGTGTTCATACTTATTTATTTCCAACAAAGATATAGGAAGATCACAAACTGTCATATTTGATATTGATACAAAAAGCAATATAATACCAAGGAGATTTTCTTTTCAGGTTTGAGAACGGAATCAGCGGGTGTTCCTAAAATATTTGATTTTTTTGGAATTTTTTGCATCTTTTTAAAACACTGATTAATCCTTTAGGAGCAGAGGTTTATTTAACAAATTTTTTAAATAATTTATAGAACAGTGGCTTAATGATTACTCAAAGAAGGTGCGAGGAAACATAAATCATCGATTTGATACCACAATCAAAATCAAGTGTCAACAAGTATAACTGAAATTTGACAGGTTAGATACAAAAAATAATC
The DNA here is from genome assembly GCA_029963845.1 of Rhamnusium bicolor. Lineage (NCBI taxonomy): Eukaryota > Metazoa > Arthropoda > Insecta > Coleoptera > Cerambycidae > Rhamnusium > Rhamnusium bicolor. Next base: position 364,762 of record JANEYF010001620.1, read on the forward strand.
CCGAGAATTTAGCTACCTGTGTACTACCCATTAAAAAAAAGGTTATTGTTATCGTTAGTTACTGAATTCGAATTTTTACAAGATCGTTCATACTATCGTTAGAAAATAGTAAACGGCAGTCATTATTGTATGATACGTTATGCAATGAAATTTTACAGAATAGACCTATTAATGCAGTTGCAACTATTAGAGCCACTGGACACTACCAAAAGTACAACAAAACAATAGCAAGTTCTTTAGCCGCGACGGTGGAAGGAGAAGATTCAGTAGAATGGGATTTGTACGTGAAACAAATTCAGAGTTCGTTGAATACAACTTATAACAAAAGTTATCAATGTAATAACAATGGAGGCTCTAATTGGGTGTAATACTAAACATATAGCAGAAGCACGCATCCTTAACTATATCAGGAATGAAATACACCGACTAAATTTGAAATAATTGAGGAAAAAAATTTCAGAACACATAACCGAAGATCAAAGATTACAAACAGAGAGATATGATACGACTCGATGTGAAGCAACCAAGTACGAAGAAGGTCAAAATTACTAGCGAACCGGCGACTGGTAGCATCGCAAATTGTTCCCAAAACATAAGGGCCATTTCTGTGTTGCAGAGCTAATCAATGATCGGTAGGAAGTGGAAGATTTACGAGTAGGAGGAAAAAAGTTAAAAATTGTCATTGCCGCAGACCATTTAAAGAGATGGGTTACGCTCCAAGAGGAAGAAAAGTAAGTTACCAAGGCAAAGTTACAAGTGCAAAAATTGCCAAATCAAAAGTTATAAAAGCAAAAGTTGGTAAAATAAAAGTTACAAGAACAAAAATTGCTAAAGCAAAAGTTACTAGGTCAAAAGTTGCCAAGGTAAAAGTTGCCGTGTTCCACTTAAATTGAGACGAAATTTGCCAATCGAGTATTCAGGAGAAAGTCGCCATAATTCAAATCACAAGTTGATATTTTTGTTGGTAACTACTGTACTTATAATTATATCATTTATATCTATGCTTAATTTTAAACATTTACAGTATTTACACCTATATGTACGTTTTAGAGTATCACTGATGTGAAACATACATCCATTTGCTCATTGTCAACAGTAACTATTCAATCGAAAGGAGAGGCGTCAACTTCCATTATGGCTGGATCTATTGCCATTGATAGTGATAGTGTTGATAATCATTCCGATACTCATTCCAGTGCTAGTAATACTCAGGGAACATGGCCAATTTCTTACCAAAAAAAAAAAATAAACCAACAAAGGCTGATCTAAGAGTAAGACAAACAACAATTACAGAAGCCTCAAAGATGTTTCTTCATTCTCAGGTAAAATATCAAAACATAATAAATAATAGTGTATTGGTTAGTTTTAAATTCTGAGATAGACTGTTACTTGTATACTTATGATTTTTCTATTTTTTGGATGGGTGTTCCAAAAAATGTTAAAATAACAGAAGAAATTGTTAAGTTTATAGTTCAAGATAACTTGCTATTTAATATTAACGAAGGTAAAGGTTTTGTAAACCTACTAAAAGAAATTGCACCATTATATAAATTGCCGACACGAAATACTGTCAAAAATAGAATTGATAAGAAATATGATATAATCTCTAGTGCATTTAAAGCCATTTTAAAAAACATCAGTATTTTACAGCAACAACAGATATATGGACTGCTGATATGCAGACGAAAAGCTTTATGGGGGTAACGACACATTTTCTTAAAGACCTTGAAATATGTTCTGCTACTTTAGGCGTTACTGAGCTTTCGGAATTACATACAGCAGCTTCTATTACTTCACAATTGTCTAAAACTTTAAAAGATTGGATTGAAAGTGTTGTTGCAATCGTTAAAGCCGCTTTACAGTTTGCAATTTTCATTGCCGGCAATAAAATTACCCATTTGCACTTGCGCACAAGTACGTTTCTTGATCAGCTGTTGCAATGTTCCTTGCATTGCAGAAATTAGAATCGGATCTAATTTTCATTGCACTGTAATGCATTGCGACCGAAATCTAGTGATATTTTTAGGGCATTTACGTGTAGCCAACAGAATAGAAGTTACTAATATTACTATGTCAATGTCATTCATGTATGTCATTACATGTGTAGATCAAGATTTGTGTAGTTTGTCTTTTGTCTATGATCAAGATGCATCAGAGTGAAAAATGTAGTAAAGGGTATGTATATTATTATTTAAAAATAATTATTGCCGTTTATTACCATATATAAAATATATATGTTTTAGGAAGGAGCAATTCCTATGATCCAGAGAATTAACTGTAAAATTAATACAGCTTTATGAATAATGCCCTTGTTTATACCATATAAAGCTTCAACAGTATAAAGATAAAAACATTCGAAATAAAGCTTTACAAGAAATAACCTTGGAATTGAACAGAAGTTGTTTAACGAATCTCTCTAGTGAAGATATAAAAAAAAATCCATGGTATTCGCACGCAGTATGTAAATGAAATAAATAAAATTAAGAAAGCAAAGTATCTGGGGCGTCCACAGATTCCATTTATATCCCCAAAGTATGGTGCTTTGACCTCCTTTTTTTTAAATGATTCGATCAATGTTGTAAGTAGGGGGGAATCCAATTTAACGGAAAGTATGAGTGAGGTAAGTTTTAGAGAAATGTTGTAGGTTTTAGAAATTTTTGCAAACATGCACTTATCTTAGGTTCAAACCGAAGAAATGGAAGAAATACTTTTTTGAAGGGGAAGTAGATGACGTAGAGAATGTTGTGATAGAGCCTATAGAACCAGATCCATCTCCTCTAGCGTCACCTCAATTATCTCGACCAAGTTCTTCTTACAGTAATCATTCTGTAAGTAGTGCTCCCCCGAAGAAATGTAAGAAAGAGAATAAAGATGAAATAAAAACCTTGATAACATCCGCTACAACAACATTACAAAAATTAGAAAGTCAATCGAGTGTTGAACTAAGTAGCAATTTACTTTTCAGGCAGTCAGTATACTAAAAAATACTTTTTGTATGTGTATTTATTAATAATTGTTTCAGGATGTTAGCCTCCGAAATGGAGAAGATAAAGGATGAACGCATATTGGACAATTTGAAAGAAAACATGCTTAATTTGTTATTTCAAGCGAAACAATAATATGGAGAACATATTCAATAAAACATTTTTATTATTTGTGCATAGTTCATAGTTATGAACAACATTGTTTATATTTTTCAATACATTTTTTACATTACATAATAATAAATACAATAATCTATTATACCATAACGAATATTTAAATCATATTATCCTGCCAGGGAACACTACCGCAGCCATTTACATATTCCTTAAATTCCTCCCTTATTTGGATGGCTTAATTTTTTTGGCCTATTACCTGTTTGTCTATTTAGGCCATAAATAAATCTAAATCTTTTGTCGATATTCTCCTCAGGGTTTACACCAAGGTACTGTAAATTTGACTCTTTACGCAAAAAATTATGTAACGCAACATATGCTTGTGTAACAACTTTTGCTTTGCTTGGCTTTAACGGAATAAGTGAGAACGGGTGAACAGTATGAGCGGGTGAACAGTCTGATATGTGCATTAGTTAAGCGTGCGCTACGCGCATCCTTGGCGCTGTGCAAGGCATCCTCCTCTGTCGCAACAAAAATTTGTGTATTATTGGCCGCCGCGCCGTTACGATGCGTCGGATCGAATTCGGTCATTAGGCTTTTCTGCGCCGTTCGCGACGTAGAGCGCCAACCCCCCCGCGATTTTGATGAAAAGGCGCGTACCGAAATTAGACCCCCAAAACCCCACCAATTTTTTTTACCGAAACCTCCCCTCGAATAATCCCCGCCCACGGGAGCGCGGTCCTTAATCTGCCGCCGAAGTATTTTTTTCGGACGATCGAAAATTTTCGGCGCGTCGGCGGCCGCCACGCCATTACGATGCGTCGGATCGAATTCAGTCATTAGAATTTTCTGCGCCATTCTCGACGTAGAACGACACGCCGTACGCGAATTTGCCGAAGGGACGCGTTCCGACCCCCGCCTCGATTTTTTCCCGAAAACCCCCCGTGGAACGACGTTCCCCCACGAAAGCGCGTTCCTTAATCTGCGTATTTACTATATTTCCCATCCGTTTGAAAAAAAACGCGAAAAAAGCGATCGGAGCGTGTCGTACGCCTACCGCACCCCTATATTTTTTTGTAGGCCTGACCATTTGCGAGTCCCAATGGGGGTCGCGACCCCCTCGTCGAACTCGGGGTAGGTAGCACCCCCTCCACGCACCCCAAGGGTGGGGGTGGGTCGAGATGGCAATTTTTTCATCTCGTATCGCCCCCATGCCCCCGGGGTCAAAACGGAGCTCGGAGAGTCGCTGTAGCCTATTCTTGTTGCTCATTGGGCGGCAAGGGGGGGGGATTTTCCGGGGCTTATATCTCGGCAACGGGAAGAGCTATCGAAGCGATCTCGACGGCGTTGTACTCGTCTAGTCGTCCCATATGGTACTCGAGGCGACCACTTTTTCGAAAAAACGATTATTTCAAAATTCACCCCCCACCCCCGCGAAAACGCGTGGACAAACCATATAACTTTATAAGGGCAAAATGTGCGCAAAAGCACCCCTTTCACGTAAAAATTTCGTTGCGCCCTCCAGAGCACTTTAGACCCCACTCCCGTTCCTCGTTAGCGGTATATAACATTTAACAATATTCTGAAACGATTAGCTAGGATTCCAAATGTATTTTCAACTATGCGTCTAGCCCGACTTAAACGATAATTAAAAATACGTTGCTCCCTGGTCAATCCTTTAAATGGATATGGTTTTAGAATATTGCATGACAAAGCGAATGCTGCATCTGCTACAATTACATGAGGTACAGGTTTATTCCTAGATGGTAAAGGTTTATCTTCTGGAAAGTTTAATGTATTTTTTCTACAGCTTCATATAAATCACTCTCTCGATATACACCACTATCGGAAATTCTGCCGTTCATTCCTATATTCACATAAGTAAAATTATAATTGGCATCTACCAGAGCCAATAAAACAATACTATGATCACTTTTATAATTATAAAATGCTGATCCTTCATTCCTTGGTGCTGCAATACGAATGTGTTTTCCGTCTATTGCTCCGACAACATTGGGTAAATTCCACAAACGGTCAAACTCTCTAGATATTTCCAGCCATTCTGCTGTTGATCTGGGCACCTAAAAAATGTGGGTACTGTACAATAGTTCCTTGGACCATTAAGTTACTCTATACATACATGTAGATATTCATCTTTTAGTTCTTTGTATATTGCTTTACAAACTTCGGGTATAAATAATGAAATTGTACTCTCAGAAATTTTAAAGGAATACATAAGGCTCCTGTAGCTTTCACCGGTTGCAAGATAACGTAATGTTATAACCAACTTATCTTTCGCTGATATATACTCTAGATATATTGAGCGTTTAGTTATTGATGGTCGTATTTTTTCCAACAATTTATTAAATGTGGCTTCATCCATCCTCAAAAAATTCTGACTTTAAATCTCCACCCTTTATAAATTCAGTGGGTAGATCAATATTGCCTCTTTTACGTTTTAACCAGGGCTTTTCCCACCACCTTCTATCTCTCTGGTTTTGTTGTAACAGTAATGCAGCGCCAATTAATAAAGCACATGATGCTGCTGCAATTTTAGCTTGCTTATTTGTCGTGAACATTTTAATAATCCTTCCAATAAGTAAATAAGACTGTGTAAATAATAACTATAACCTCAAATCTACAAACACAAACAAATTATCTGATTCATGACGTCTGTTCCTCAAGATGGTACACCTGTTTCTTACGCAAGAAAAATTACCAAATGTAAAGTGAATCGAATTTGTGGTCATGCCGCAATCGGAGCAATCCCTTGCCTGCAATACAAATTGCTGCAATGAACATTGCAACCTGTAAAGCGGCTTTTACAGATAATGGAGCAAATATGGTTAAAGCAACACACGATTTAGTAGGAAAAACCAGAATGTGCCTTGTTTTGCGCATACAATTAATTTACTGTGTGAAAATTCTATTAAAAGTACAACAAACTTAATTATTTTAATTGAAAAAGTACCAACATTGTTGTATGGTTTAAAAGAAGTGTACACGCGAGCGATGAGCTTCGACACATTTAGAGGCTCAGGGGGTGTACTTGAAGGCAATATACTGAAACTTATTCTGTATGTAAAACGCGATGGAATTCCACTTGTTTCATGATTGAAAGACTTTTAAAATTAGCACCTCTGCTTGGTAACATTATTTTGTCCAATGTGAATGCTCCAAATATGATTAGTGCCACAGAACTTGAGGAACTGAAGAAAATCTTTTACATTCACTTGAACAAACCACCAAAGAAATGAGTGGGCAAAATTATGTAACACTTAGTAAAGTTATTCCTATTATTGCCTCTTTAGTTTCACAATACGAAAATTTGAAGTCAGATTCTGACATTGCAAAAGAATTAAAAACTGCCAGATGAAAAGAATATGAAAAAAAGGTTTGGATCTGTCGAAAAATGTTTTCTGGTAGCTGCAGCTACAATTTTAGATCCTCGTTTTAAAAATATTCACTTTAAGGATCCGGCTCTCAAAAACACTATAAGGCATTTCAAAAATGAAATATCGGCAAATGCACAAGAATCATCTTCTTCATCGTGAGGCCATTCAGATCAAGCTGAAATACTTGAACAGACTTTCGATTTGTGGGAACATCACAAAAATATTACCCATGCAAAAAAAAAAATAAAAAGACTGGTGAAAAAGTTGACGAATTGACACAATATTTATCTATTCCTGACAGAAACCTAAAAGAAAATCCTCTGGAAATATGGGATGAAATTAAAATGGTTTACCCTAATTTGTATAAGATGTCACAAAAATACTTATGTGTGGTAGCTACTTCTGTGCCCAGCGAAAGATTATTTTCCAAAGCTGGTGCTACTATAACCAAAAACCGTAATTGCTTGACTGGAAAAAGATTGTCGAAACTTTTATTCTTAGGGTCTCTTCCAGAAAAACTGATTACAATATAGTAAATGGTAAACAATCCTTTATAAATTTTACATGTTTGCCATAATATTAATTTACAATTTATTTTTTTGAGTTTCAAGTTTTATAACCTTAAGAGTAGGTATTTTGTTAAAAATATTAATTTCCTAAATGAGAAAAATAAATGTACTGAATTCTGTGTATTTTTTAATAAATCGATATATTGTATATATCGATATATTTCTTTCGATATATTTTAATATCGATATACAGATGGCGATATATCGTTCGATAGGATATATCGATATATTTATTTATTTTGCCATCCCTAAGCTTGGGATGATCTATTGAGTTTGGGTAGCTCTAATAAGTAACGATTACAACACATATTTTTTTATTTATTTGTATTTAGGAGTATTCATAGTGATTTTGTTTTATATCGTCAAAGCGATTTAAGTAAATTATCTGAAAATTTTGAAGATTTGATAAAAACCACAACAAGTAGGCGTGAAGAAATCACCGTCCGTAGTTCGTGTTTTTGACCCCGAGAACCAGGAACAAGATATAGTAACTTGGTTTCAAAAGATTGATGAATTAAGGGTTGTATTTGACTGGTCTTAAAAGGCCACAATTTATTTTTCATTTTTAACATCACACGGTTTGGCAGCGGTTTAGTATAAGGGCCTCTTTACATTAAAACTTATTTGGGAGGAATGGAAAGTTAAACTAAAACAAGCTTTAAAACAGACTTTTATGACGAATTAAGGGCAATGATACGGAAGTGTGCCACGATATCTCAGGGTCGTATACGACAAGGGAAAAAAAATAAATGTACCGGGAGATCCGCGGTGGCATAAAAGTACCCTGGCTAGCTCCGAAAGTTTCTCTTTTTGGGGGGCTTCTAGCCCGGAAGGCCTATATACAAGGGCCTCGTGCTTATACAAGATGAGAATGCACACTTTGTGTTATAGTAGTCTATTTGTTTTTTTTTTTATGTAGGGCGCCACGTGATTTAATTTCTGTGAGAACCTTTATATATATATATTTGACAAGGTGTAGGAACCCCAGAACCACGAAAAGAGTTCCTCATAGAGGCAGGAAGTAACGCTAGTCGGCCCACAAAAGAGAATAAAACCAAACACAAAGAAATTATTTATATACAGACTATATTGTTACTAAAGTTTGTAAATAATACACAATAATCATACACAAATTTGTTATAGCTTCCCCCAAGTTTATAGATATCTATACTTTTGAGTTTACAAGGAAAAAAAAATGAATATGTACATTTGGTTTAATTATTTTACTTTAGTTCTGTAATCGGGGGTTCTTTTCACAACTTAATCTTTCTCTGTTCTTACGTAAATTACACTAGCATTTAACAGTATATTGGTGGTCAACGTTCATGATTATTAAATAAAAGAAACAAAACTTATCTGGCAAATCCACGTCCTTTTATTGGCTACAGCCGCGACAATTCCAATGGGGTTCACAGGGGATGGATTTTATTTAATAAGTTCCAATAGGGTGGTAAAATTAGATCGGTCTCTGCTCCGACAGCTGAATAGGGTAAAAGCCGATTGACATGAGAGTAACTTTCCACAGGGCTTCGAAACAACTCTCAAGATTCCCCACAAGATTCCAGAGGGGGTGAGAAAAACCCTAAAATAATAGCTTTCAACTACCTTTTCCCAGTTAACCACGGGGAAGGACGAAACACAAAAGTAAACATTAAAATATATTGTACAATTACATACCTCTACAACAGAGGGTTTTTCCCAGGAAAATGTCTGTAACTCTGGCTACTAAAACGTCTTCGTAGGACTTGGGAAACGTTCGTAGAGACGTACTAATCCCAAAAGGCACGACTTTCCACAAATATTCAATTCCTCCACAACACAGGAATCCGTAAAAGAAAAGTCGAGATAAAGCAATGAAAAGTGAATAAATCCCAAATAGGCGCGGACAATTTCCACAAAAGCACTTTTCATCAATAGGTCTCCACTACATACCCAATTGTCTTTTTTTTTGCCACCTATTCAAAAAAACAGATTGGAGGGAACAAGAGACGTTGCCACCGAAACAGAAACAAAAATTACCAAAGATAAGAATGATAAGAATATCGAACGTTAAAATAGTGGGTGCAATTATCGGGTCATCGGGCTGGAATTAGGGATATGAGAGAATGAATTGCCGATTACGAGTGAACTACCACCAGGGGTTCAGAGAAGTAATTATTCCCAATGAGGAGCATATATCCGTTTATTTCGAATCGCTCGGGTATCGCGGTAATAGAATTTACAAACCGTCCGTTCTCTGAGGGCGCCTATGGAAAAGGTGCATATCACGAATCACGGTAAAAGTGGACAATATTTCAACTACTATCAGTGATATCAGGTGAACAGATTAATAGTTCCACGCCCTAAATTAAATTATGTAGGCAACGCATAATACACCGTAACGCTATTTTGGATAATCTATGAATAAAAATGTAAAATATGAATTTAATCTCTGCTTTAAGTAAATAAAAAAAAACGAAACCGTTACAAGTGTAAACGATCTAATGAAACGTACATAAAACATTTTTATGAAAAATGTGCTCTGACAAACAGCTGCAAAATATATGGTGCTGATGCGGCGTCATATATAATCGGCAGAATAGAGGATGTTGTAGTGAAAACCGGCGCAAAGCTCGAAGACATCAGACGCAGGAATCCCTACACAAATTCCTCAACAGAGTTGGAAGTACGCATTTTAGCGAAATGACACGCAAACCGGTTTTTTATTTCAACAAGCATAAACATCGTCAGGACAATTCGAATCCAAAACAGGGTCGGTTTGATAAGACGCCTACATGCATTAATTATAACAAAGCTGGTCACATCGCTAGAGTTTGTCTATTAAACAGCGAAAATAAGTTCAAGTCAGTGAGTCTACAAACGTGATGGACATCTTGTGTTTGAGTGTTTTCAGAAGAAGCGTCACCAAGCCAGTTGCATGAATAGCCGATGGAAATGATTTCTCCAATAAAAGGTAAGTACAAATATTTTAATTCATGATTCAGTTTCTTTAGCTTACGTAGACTCGGGTACCATAATTAGGTTAAGTGAAATTGAGAGTTTAGGACTTTCTTATGACGACCAGGACAAAAGTGTCCTTTAAGGTAACCAGGCCCGCGCCATACATAAGGTCAAAGTTGTGAGGTGCATGACGGCGTCTGGGGTGCCAAAAGGCCTCAAAAGTAAAAAAAGATAACGAAACTTTAAAGTTTAAAATGGATTGTTTTTTTAATACTTTAGATGTCACATCAGTGGATGAACAATTCTAAATACTTTCTTCTTATTCTAATAATTTCGAGTTTTTATGGAATATTGATACATTTAAAAATTATTCAGAGAAAGAACAATTGGAATTATTGTCAAAAAGTTAAAAATATATGAAACGACAAAACCCAACTTGATAGATTCTGCTCCTAATACGAGAATCATACTTCGTATCTTATTGACAATGCCGGTTTCTGTTGCTACTGCAAAACGTTTTTTCAAACTCAAAAGAATTAAAAATTAAGATCGACCATGGAGCAAAACCGACTAAGTAATCTTGCTGCCATCTCAATAGAATCGGATCTATTAAAATTGTTAGTGTACGTTCTCACTGCACGATATGCGATGCTATGCGAGGCGATGCTAGGAAAACAAACATGGAAGTACTTATCAGAGTGTTCTCATTGCGCGCTATGAACAGTTATGCGGTGCGATGCTAGTAGCACCGTTTACATGCGACTGTTTGAAATTCAAACGTGTTTGATTTTATCGCCCTAATTCGCTCAAACTTGTCAGTATATCTGTTACCACCATGAGTGATGGACGTGGAAAAATTAATTGATGCCAATCGAGCTCGTGCTCCTTTGTGGGACCAACGGTCAAAGCAGTACCATAATAGAGATGTGAGTAATAAATTATGGGAGGAAGTATCTAACGAATTGAGGGTTACTGAGCGATCGGGGTGGACTGCCTTACCATCACTGCTTGTAAGATTATGAGTCATGCCTTCACGATCAATGATTATATTGTGAAGTAGACATGTACATTTCACAATCGCTTCTGCCGTTGCAACCTTTGTTTCTATGGCCTTTTCTAATATTCGCCATTTTGCTACAAGTATGCCAAAAACACACTCAACATATCGTCTGGCTCGAGAAAGGCGACAATTAAAATAATATTGATCTGCTGTCAACTGTCTTCGTGGATAAGGATATATATTTAGTTACAGGATATGCTTCATCGACAATCAGATAGAAAGGAGAAGATATATCAGTATTTGGAAGAGGCTTTTCTTGTGGTAAATTATATTTATTATTTCATAGTAGAGCGTAGGTCGCAAAAGAATTAAAAGTACCACCATCGCTTTGTTTGCCATATGCTCCCACTTCTATAGTAACAAAGCGATAATTAGTATCTGCAACAACCTGTAAAACAATGGAATGGAACTGTTTATAATTGCAGAACATAGACGCAGAATTCTCAGAACATTTCATTCTTATGTTGCCGTCAATTGCGTCTACGCAGTTTGGCAAATTCCATTTTTCCCAATATTGAGTTGCCACGTGTGATAGCATATGGGTATTTCTCACGTAACTTTTACTTTTGATTCCCCTGCCAATATTTTGCAAGTTTTTGGAATTTTTCTGAAAGTCCTGCTTTTATTCTAAAGCACATGCACCAACACTTTATTCTCAAACTTTGTTGGGCCCTAAAATAGACTAGATTTTTCAATAAAAAAAAAAATTTAAACAGGAATATGTCAACTCACTCCCGTTCCCCACTTACAATTCTTTAGTTTTCCACTTGAAAAAATCATTGTTCCGGTCTATTTAGAAAAAAATATATTTTTAGATTTAGGTTACATACAGATTTAACTAAGCGCTAATGGCTATTTTACTGCTACCAAGTAATTGACAAAACCAAAAAATAATAACAATGGTGCCCCTAATGTTTAGGTCAACCCTGTCCCCTTTGCGATTTGCCGTTATGCGCTCTTTGGTGACTCTACTGGACATTACTATTCTTTATAAAACAATAGTTTAAGCACACCGGACCTCAGTGTAACACTAAACTCCGACGTGTGATGTGTAACGTTTGCATAGTTTTGGCGGGAAGTCCCTAAAATTACTGCATGTAAATTTTAAGAGTAAATCCTGTCTCTTGGATAATCTAAAAACATACTGGTAAGTGCTGTTTGTTTGTATTTTGTATGAATCAGCATGCTTCACATATTAAAATATGCTATCAGAAATAATATAACATAACCTAACTTTCATTACATCGTAATAAATTGCTCAAAAAGTCAACACTGTGCTTTGTCAACACTGTCCCTCTGCAGTGTAGCTTGAAAGGAACAGGGTTGACGTGCAAATTTAAATTTTAAAAAATGCATTTGTGTGGTACACCACCAGTAATAATGTGTTTTGTTTTTTTTGCAGATTATGGAAAACAGAAATAAATCGAAAATTGATGTTGCGAGTCTAGTAGGCAAATTAAAATCCCTTAAAGAAAAAGCATCTATTGCAAGAAAAGCTAAGGAAAAACAAAAGTATGAAGAAAGGAAAAAAAGGAGCGTGAGAGGTACCACGTTAAAAAAAAAAAACAAGCAAACGGCCGAATTAAAGTCATCTCATACATCGATTAGTAAAAACGCTGTTCAAGAACCTGAAATGAGCACCACCAATATTGTAAGCACATCAAGCCAGACCAACGAGTGTAGATAACAAAAAAAGTGAGAAGTCAACACTGAGAAGTTCGTAGCATCAACATCTAAATCAAAAAAAGTCTTATCTTCAGAGGAAAAACGAAGAAAAGAAAGAGAGAAAAAAATACAGAGAGAGCAAATAAAGCAAGATCCTGAAAAACATTTAAAACACTTGGAAAAAGAAAGAGAAAATCACATAAAAAGAAATAACATGGGAAAAATTAAAACAATAGATGAAATGTCAGAGAGAAAAGAAACGAAGGCGAAAAAGTCAACAAAGGCACAGAGAACGTCAGAAGTTAGAGTCCAATGTTAGTAATATTATACCTACACCACGTACAAAAGAAGAAAGAAATGCAAGAAACCGGCAATCAAAGGCTTATCGTGAATTGTTGAAAACCAAGAAAGAACTTGGTTTGCAAAAAAGGCGTGCAGAGCGTTACAAAAACCGTATTCAAGCTGCTGCTAAAAGGAAAAAATGTCATACAATATCACCCTCCCCACTTACTAAGGTTAACATCACCCTCCAGAGAGGGGATCCTGAAACGTTAAAAAAAAAGAGTTATCGTTTTCGGAAGTTTTACAAAAACAGATTGAAACAAATAATATGAAGAGCTTTACTAGAGAGAAGGAAAAAAAAATCCTGTTAAAGTTTTAAGCGGAAGCTTGACCAAAAAGTACCGAGGAACTAAGACCGTACAAAACATAGTCTCCTTGCATAGATACCGGAAATAGCAAAAACAAGATACACTTATAGCAAAAAGCAAAAAACGGTTAGGCAGCAAAATGGCAAATGCTAAACAGCATGTTTAAGCATTCTTTTTAAGTGATGCAAATTCCACCTTAGCCCCAGGGAAAAAGAAACAGTGACGTTACATAAGAAAAAAATGAAGAAAAGATACTTGAAAACAGTCTGAAGAAACTTCACTCCATTTTTACCGAAGAAAAATACCATATCAGTTTCGCGTCAATTTGCAGATGAAAACCATTTTGGGTTGTAAGACCAAACATATCTACCAGAAACACATGTCTCTGTGTCAAACACACTAATTTTGAATACTTAGTAAAAAAAAATGAGTCAGCTTAAATTAATAAAAGACAACACCGTTTATGATTTAAGCAAGAAAGTTTGTTGTGATCACAAGGCAGAGCAGTGTATGTACAGAAACTGTCAAAATTGTTGCATGAAGGAGATACACATAGAAAATGTTGTAGACCTTGACAAACACACATATTATTTTAAGTGAATGTCCAAAATAGAACAAAGAATTGACAAAAATAGAAAAGAGATAAATGTTAAAATTACCACAAAAACAGAAATACATTGCACAGTTCAAGAACTAATTAATGTATTTAAAACTTCACTCAATGCGATTTTACCACATCAGTTTAGGGCCTTATATCAACAAAAAGGAATTCAAACGTTAAAAGATAAACTACGGCAACATGAAGCTATAATTAACATCGACTTTTCGGAAAACTATTTATGTAAGTACACTGAAGAGATCCAAAGTACCCATTTTGGTGGTTCAAAAAAGCAGATTGCTTTGCATACTGGCGCGATGTATTACAAAAACGAAAACAATGAATGTCAGTGTTTCTCATTTTGTGGAGTGTCTGACGATTTGCTGCATATCGCATGCTCAGTTTGGGCTTACCTAAAACCAGTTATTCAGTTAGCCAAAGAAAAGAAAATAAATACGTTTCATTTTGTAAGCGACGCACAGTGTGATATTTTAATAATCTAGGGGAATTTAAGTCGAAAATTTCAGGTAGCCAGATATAAGTAATATTAAGGAATTTGCATAAAAACATTCTAAATATTGGATAACATCACCTGTTTTGTTATTACGTAGGAAGTTGTGGTCATACATTGGATCTAAACCCAAGGGAAACAGGTAGATGGTTCACACGTGTTGCTTGGGAAGTTCAGTAAGGCGTGATAGTTCTTTTAGAGTGGATGGTGTTCTTATGTGTTATTTTGATATCTGTGTATAGTTTAGAGTTCTAAAAAAGTCATTAAGGTAAGTTTTGATGTTTTGAACTTATATAACTATTGATATTAAAAAAAAAAAACTTTAACAATGTTACAATTTGTATGCATTATCATGTTACCATAAACTAGAAGTTTCTTATATGGGCGTATATGGACTTCTACCTGCCTTTTTTGTTATTCACTGGACTTTTTACTATTGGAAAACAATTAATTGTTTTGTATCCGTTTGCGTTTCCAGTATATTTCTTTTTTTTTAGAATGGCTCCAATAATAACCCGTCAAGCAATTTTTGAAGTTTGGTTCGGCAACAGTAAACCCGAGCGCTATAATGCAGTGTACGAATTTGTTTTAGGAAAATTTTACCAAGTAATGTTCCCTGGATAATGTTACTCAGGATTTAAAATCCTCTTTGAGAAGCTTATGCCAACAAATCGAATTAAGGTGGGAGAAATATCACCGAAGTCGTGGCCGGTTTTTGAAAAACAATTCTAAGTGGCTAGAGAAAATCATTACTTTTCCTGGGACTGTTTATAATTTCTTGCCTTCAACATCTAGTGATCAACCACTTTCTTTCTTGGGTAGACCAGCAAAACCATTCGAAGAGTGCTGCGAAAAAACAAAAAAGGAGGAAGCTTAAAACTTTTGTTAAGTCAACTAGCACCGAAAAAATATTCAAGGCTGCTGAAATAAAGCTGCGTGAGGAGGGAAAGAACGATTCCTCTGCTGTAGTAAAAGAATTATCCTAAGCTTCACCCGCTCGAGGCATCAAAATAAAAAAATTGACGCTTGTTTTTAGAAAAAACCAAAAATATTGTCAGCTGACCAAGCTCTAGCATTAATGATCGACGCTAATCTTTCAACACATCAATAACGTGATAAGAGAGCAGGCAAATAACATAGCTCCTAATATGTATCTATCATATCATGCAGTTAAAGAAGCAAAGATGAGGTGTTACCCTGCAGATATTAGAGTGACTGAAATTTCGGCAGAAATTCGCTTACAGTCACTGATTAATCATACTATTTTAAGATTGTGTGCAGCACAAGAAGAGGTTCTTGAACATATTGAAAAAACTTTCTTATTTTATTATAAAGTGGAGATGTGATGGGTCTCAGCAAACGCGTTACAAACAAAGATTTACAACTGAAGGTCAATCTGATGACAATTTGTTTAGTATTTCCATGGTACTAATTCAACTTTATTTTAACCAGGATGGGTCCAAACGAATCGTCTGGCAAAATTCACATCCTTCCTGAGTTCGGTATTGTCGACCTATAGAGTTTATTTTCGCAATGGAAACAATTGATTTGGTGTTAAAAAAAGTGACCGCTATTGAACAACAAGTGAATATGTTAGTTCGTAAATTCGTATATTAACCGAAAAGGCTTTCATTCTATACTGTTGCAAGGTGTATGTGACCATAACTTGAAATTCATTGACTGCTATAATGGAGAAGCTGATTCAATACACGACTCGATGCTATTTAGAAGGTCTGACCTCTCAACTAGATTACCAAATCTCAATTTTCCTCAAAATGGTCATTTGGTAGGAGATGCTGCTTATAAATTAACAACTACTTTAATGGTACCATACAAAAATTATGGTCATTTGACCAGACAACAAATCCTCTATAATAAAGCTCACTCTGCATCACGAGTACTTATAGAGCATTGCTTTGCCTAACTAAAGGGTAGGTTTAGAAGGCTAAAGCTCTTGGAAATAACAAGGGTGGAGTTAATACCACTCATAATAATTAGTGCATGTATACTGCATAATATCTGTATAATGAACAGAGACAACCATCGAAATTATATAAATTTAGAAAATGAGGTCATAGAAGAACGCATTATGAACGTTCGAGAAAATTATAACTATGATGAAGTAATTGTTAGAATAAAACGTGACAGAATTGCTCGTCAATTAAATAATAATCATTAGCATTTTTATATTTTTGTATAAATTTTTATAATGAAAATAAACAATAAAAATGTGTGTTACTTTTCTTTATTTTCTGTAAACAAGAGTATAGAAAAACAAAATACTATTTTCTTAAGGACTGGATATAAACAAAGTAACCAATATAAAACTATTATAAATCCCTCAAACTCTTTCTGTTTATAGCAACCAATAATGACAATTTGCCTTGTAAATAAAATAGATTTAATAGGCAATGGTGATGTTTAGTTTTTTTGTATGAACAGAATATGAATTTAGTGTCATTTACTGAAAGTTAATTTCCTGTTCATAAAGAAAAATAAATATCACGTTTGCCCATAATTTTCTCTAATAAATCCATACTTTATTAATCACAAAAAAAACTAAAACTAATTCAAATTTGCAGAAAAATAATTTTTTTAAGAAAATCTATAAAATTTTTACTGATGTTTTCTGTCCACAGAATTTAATACAACATAACAAAACACCACATAAATTAGACAATCCGCAAATCCTAAAGCAGAAGCTGTGTGGCCGATGAAATATATATTGATAACTATAAATTTCATTGCTTAGATATTATCCTGACGCTATAATTATGAATGACAAAATAATGTTATAAAATTCGGTTTTACTATAAAAAAATCACAGTAAAAGTTTTAGTAGACACTTAAAAAACTAATTCTTATTAAACACAGGAACTTAAATCACTGTACTGTACATATTTACATTTAAAAAAATATACTCAGTACTTTTTTTGAACACCTGTTACTTCCATCGTTTATAGATATATAAATATAATAGAATATTAATGTAACAAAAACATGTTTTCTTTATAACAAAAGCATTTTCCTAGAATCAACTAACTCGATGGAAGAATAAATACTGGCAGTCTGATAAACCTTATTCTTTTTTTTATTGTTTCAACAAGTTCTTAAAATAAACCAAGGAACTTGTCCTGTTGAGTCGTACGTTCCTCGTGTCTTCTGTCGGCTGCTGAATTGCGGTGGTTTGCAACAGATTTTTTTTTTTTTTTCTTAAAAGACGATTCAATATTTCCTAGTTCCGATTCAGATGACTGCTTATTTTCTATTGTTGTTTCCTTAATAGTAGATATTTTTAATCCTGATGAAGAACTACAAGCAGCAGGTGGATTAACTTCAGGTTTTTTGAAGAGAAAAGAATGAATGGCCTCAAAATATTCCCAATGTTTTCTGTCATTTCCAGTATGTTTCTGATTGTGGTCTAAAATTTTTTTATACATAACTTTTAGACTTTTCCATTTAGAGTCACATTGGGTGGCATCAAATTTCTTTTTTGATAATTTTGATAATTCCTCAGCTATAGACTTCCAAACGTTTTTTTTTTTAATTGTGTACAAAATTTATCATAATTGTTCTCTATTAATCTTATTAAGAGAAGGGTTTCTTGTGGAGACCATCTTACATTGTCATTTTTATTTGAACTACAGGATTGAAAATCGTCTTCACCTGTAGACGTAGATGGCACATATAAACCGGCGGCATCCCCATCTGAATTATCAACAAGCCCAGGGTCTTCAACGACTACAATAAGTAAACAAAAACGTAGGTATCATTCATTACTGAAAGAGTTGGTTTACTATTGAATACTCACATGTTTCAGATTCTGATTGCACATTATGAATTTCCAAATGTCTAGTTATAACAGTGTAATCATCACTGATAACATCACAAAAAAACACTTATAAGTAGTTGTACAACTTATCATTATTTACTTAACAATTTTACATACAAAACCGATCAAGAAGAAATTAACCTCAAACTTGATAAACCTGCATGACAACGTAAACATTCAAATTAACGCAATGCATGCAGGGAAATATCTAGAATGTCAAGTTTTGAAATCGGAGAGAAATGAGCCTTTCGATTTTATCTCTCAACGTAATGCCGAACGTCTCCGATAATATTTAATTTCCTCAGAAAACGTATTGCCGAACGTAAATCGTCATTTTAAGTGTTCTGACAATAATGCCGAACTCAGCCATAGGTGGAATTACTGACGAACATATTGCGAGATTGCGAGATCCGCCCAATCGTCGCGGTTTACAAATGCAAACGAATTGTATGCATATTTAAGCACGTTGGGACGTATTCAAGTGGAAAAGACAATACTAGAAGAAAAGTATTTAGTGATTTTACACAACAAAGTGCAAAATCAAGTATTATTCAGAAGCGAGAAATTCAGTGATTTAATTGTAAAGGACTTCATCGCGCGAGGGATTGCCCTAAACCAAAGTTGGAATATTTCCATTGTAAACGTCTTGGTCACAAACAAAACAAATGCCCTGAGAAAAAGAAACAAAACAATAATATCAACAAGGTAATAGTGCCCAATGACTTGAATAAAAATCCTTACGTAATGAATGTTGCTTTAAATGGGAAAAAGTGGAAGTGTTTAGTTGACACCGGGAGTTCGTGTACTATAGTTCGCCGACATGTTATTGGTAAGCTAGGCCTTGAACTTCAAAGTAATAATGCTAGCGCACTGAAAAGTTTTGAGGGCAATTACGTAATACCGGCCGGGACTATTAGGTTACATGTGCGCCTAGGACAACCCAGTGCGGGAATAAAAGTAACCGTATTAAACGATAAACAAATGAATTATGACTGCATTATTCTTTATAAATTTACCAAACGTGATGTTACTAAAAATTGGAACAGATGTTTTTGTGCGGGAATTAGACATGAATGTAAACCCAGTGCGTGACCATGAATGTTTTGAAATTCGAGAAGACGATAAAATAATAATAAATCTTGGTGACGTTTCTAATGAACAGAAAATTATGTGTGAAGAACTTTTAAGTGAATTTAAAGATAGGATATCGACATCAATGGCCAATTTAGGAAAAACCGATGCAACAAAAATGGCTGGAGGTGGTGGCTTCAAGTTCAAGAGTTCACATTCGATATCAAACATCGGTCAGGAGCACAAATGTCACATGTAGATGCCTTTAGCAGACTTCCCATCGCAAGAGAAATCAACCAAGTAGATATTACAGAAGAAGATTGGATTGTAGCTGCACAGTTACAAGATGAACAGTTATTAAGAGTTCACCGAATATTATCAGATTCTGTAAAGAACTCGGAAACGAAGCAATATTTTAAAGAATATGAGTTGAAAGGTGGCAAAGTGTTTCGAAAGTTACCAGATGAGCGGAAACTGTGGGTAGTTCCTATAGTGGCTCGATGGCAGGTAGTGAGGTTGTGTCATGACAAGGCTGGCCACATGAGTATGGAAAATACTTCGAAAAGAATTCAAACAAGTTATTGGTTTCCAAAAAATGCGACGCTTTGTAACGAAGTACATTCAGGCATGTTTAACCCTTTAAGCATCGCTGGTAGGATATCCTACCAGTATGTAATAAGGTCGAAATATCCACCTTACCTAGTATAAATTCGACCGTATTGCCGTATTTTATTCCGATTTAACGCACTGAATGATCCCTGGTAGTTTATAATACCATTTTCCGAGTTTGGACGAAGCCACGTCATAGGAATGGTCTTAGTGGTAGGTTAGGCTACCAGTGAGCTATTAGCGTCTTGACAATTGAGCACGTGTTTGTCTTCGTCAAAGTGTTATTGTGTTTTCTCAATACTGTTCGTAATTTTTACATATCTAACAGGTAAGGCCTCATATACTATTATTTGACTATGATTTTATGCCTGTATTTAATTTTTATTTACTGTAGTTAGTGAATAAGAGCTTGTGTTTTCTGGCGATGGCCGAATTTGCTATAATTTTACATCATTTTGTAAGCGGTCTAATCATGGATTCCTGTATCTGTCCTGCTGGGAATCTACACCGGGGATGAAGTGAATATTATATTTATAAAATTTATTTATTTTGAGGCCGTGCGTTTAAGCGCTGAGCAAATATTGGGGATAATGTGCATTTTTACGTGATTTCGAAGTACATGATGCCTACCTACGCACTATTATAATTGTGTAAACTCTATATTTCATCTTCATATTTATTAGGATTAATGTTTCTTTTAGCAACAATTACACTGCAATGGTCTCTGAAGTTCTGTTTTCAGTAGTCAAAATAAGGCACTGGCGCAGCCAGAAATTTTATTCGGGGCTGATATAACAGACTTGATTGGAAAGCCCATACTGATGACATCATAAATAATATAGCAAAGTACTGTTACGCCCTAAAAGTGATATCACAAAATATCAGTATCGAGGCAGCCTTTATAGCTTATTATGCCTATGTAGTATCTAGACTTAGATATGGTATTATCTTTTGGGGTGGAACAAGTCACATATATAGGATATTTGTGCTACAAAAAAAGATGCCTCAAAAATATACTAAACATTAAACAAACTGTCAGTTGCAAGCCAATATTTATAGAAAGAAAGATACTGACCTTAATCAGTCACATATATATATGAGTCTGTTGTTTTTGTTGCACGAAATACTTGTCTGTTTACAAATCACGATAGAAGTCACTTATATGATACGAGAAATAAGACCGATCTTTTAAATATTAAAACTAGGTATACTTTTATTCAAAAAAATGTACCACATACAATAATTAAAATTTACAATAAAATTCCCCATAACTTAAGAAATGGTACAGTAAAAGAACTGCAAACAAATTTAAAGGCTATCCTCGCAGAAAAGGCTTATTACACTTTGGACGAGTTTTTCAATGATGATTTTTAGGATTTTTTTTTCCTTCTTTGTTAAATTTTAATATGTATTTTAATGTGTGTATTTGTATTATTTAGTTTTAAGTTTTACCTTTTTTTACTTGTTATAATTTTACTTAGTTTTAATTTTGTGACACGTTCCACATCCATTTGGATATATCTGAAGAACAAATAAAGACTTATCTATCTATCTATCTATAAAATGGAAACGTTGCTAGTTTTTATTATATTTATTTCACATAATGTTTTATGGTTGGGCCTCTGAAATAACAGATGGTAACGAACAAATTCAACGACGTCAAGACTTTACCTATTTTTATAATGAGGTTTATTTGAATTTAATTTTATTTAGTTCGCTCAAATAAACATTTATTTTTTTTTGACACTATAGAAATTACATTCTAATAAGAAAAATTAATTATAGATGCATAGATACAAAGATTTCCAATATTGGAAAAAAAGCATTGACCGATGAAGATCTGGCCGAACTATTAGAAATAACTAATGATCAGGTAGAGAATTCCGATATTGGCGGAGATTCTGATCCGGAAGATGCAGTTGAGAGAGGCGAAACTTCGACGACTCGCTCTTCAGTCAGATTATCAAGTTTTGAATCACGTGTGGGAAGTCCATGGTCAGAGGCACCCTCATCGCCCACGGTACCGTCACCGCCCACGGCAACCTCACCGCCCGCGGCACCCTCACCACTCGCGGCACCTTCATCGCTCGCGGCGGTCTCATCATCTGCGGCAGACTGGTCGCCACCGCCGACGAAAAGAATAAGACTTTTACGTCAGACACGGAAAGCACAACATTCCACTTTGATTGTTTCGACATCTACTGAAGCAGATGACTCACCTTTCGATTCTGATGACTCTGTAGCTGATGCCAATTACGAACCCGACAGACCGCACCCCCTACAATACCCTCCTGAATCAGACAGTGACAGCGATGACGAAACTTCGGATGTTGAGTCGGAAACAATTTCGGATTTTGATGTTTGGACTAAAACTCCTGTGGCTCCAAAGAAATATCAAAATTTTCAATTTAGAGAAGATATGGGCCCAAATGTTCAGATAATATATTTCACAGCACCCATTTTTATAAATAATTAAATTTACATTTTAGGTCAATTCTGAAAAGCCACTAGATTTTCTTACGGTGTTTTTAACGCCAGCATGTCTGCGAAACATCGTGGTCCAGTTCAATATTTATGCCACTCAAGCTGGAAGATGTTTAGACTTGACAGTTGAAGAGCTAAATGCATTTTTAGGCGTCCTTATAATTATGGGGTTTATTGATTTACCTTCCCTGAAAAGCTACTGGTCAAGAAATCAAAATTTTTTCAACTCCAGAATTTCCAAAATTTTTTCAGTCAAAAGGTTTTTAAAAATCCTGCGATACCTTCACGTCAGTGATAATTCACAAATGCCAGCGCGTGGAGAGGTAAATTATGACAAATTATATAAAATTAGGCCATTACTCACTCATTTGAAGGAAGTGTTTAACAATACATTTACGCCCAGTCGCAATGTTGCGATAGATGAGAGTATGGTTGCTTTCAAAGGCCGAACCTCGCTAAAACAATACATGCCAAAGAAGCCAATAAAACGGGGCATCAAGATTTGGGTCATGGGATGTTCTGAGACCGGATATATAAAGGCATTCGACGTTTATCAGGGAAAAGGTGCTAAAACCAATCACACTTTGGGGGAAAGAGTGGTCCTCGAATTATCAGAAGCCCTCCAAAATAAGGGATATGTCTCTATTTTGATAACTTTTTCACTACAATTCCTTTGATGAAGAAGTTATCTGATCGAGAATTGTTTGGTTGTGGCACACTAAAACAAAACAGAAAATATTTCCCCGCAGACCAACTGAAGAAAGACAAATAGATGAAAATGGGTGAGTATGACGTGGCAGTTTGTGAAGAAATTTCTGTTGCCAAATGGAAAGACCGTGGGAAGAAATCTGTGAAAATGTGAAGCAACATTCACAATGCCGGAGAAACGGGACATGTTCTACGAAGAAACAAGGAAGGTGACAGGAAAGAAGTGGTTTGCCCAAGCTCCATTGTTGACTATAATAAATATATGGGGGGTGTAGATCGCTTTGATCAGAGGATGGCCTCATACAACATTGCTTGGAAGAGTCGTCGATGGTGGCTGAAGATTTTCTATTTTTTAAAAGATGCTAGTATTGTGAATGCCTATATTCTATATAGAGAGACGCTAAATAAAAAGGATTCAAGGAAAAAACCGGTAATGGATTTTGGGTCAAAACTAGCTGATCAACTAATTGAAAATTTCTGTGGGAGAAAGAGACCTGGCCCTCCATTAGCTACTCAAGGGCCTTTTCAAAATGTAGGTCATCTAGTGAGAAGAACAATTTCGAGACGCTGCGCACAATGTAGCAAACGCGGGAAGCAAACCTGTACATCAATGGAGTGTTCGGACTGTCGAGTTGCTTTATGCTTGGACTGTTTTGTTCCTTTTCATACTGTTACATAATGTTATATATCTAATAATAAAATAAAAATAAATATAACGAAATTCTTATAGACATATTGAAGCTTTTTATCATAGTGGAATTACAGGTATACCAGAGAAATCTTCAGATAAATTTCCTCCCGTATGATCACTGGTAAATTGGTTTACCAGCGTTTTTTAAAAAATTTATGATTCAATTTGGTTTGAATTTGCTTGTAGGACCATAAGTCCTTATACTAGAGGCGAGTCATAAACAAAAACTTGCGAAACTTCCGCTAAATAATTGTGCTTACTATAAGAGTAGCGCAGCTAAAAATAAAGAGAAAATTCCATTTCCGTTTCATACCATTCACCTGGATCACGTTGGCCCATTTGAGACAAGTAGCTCCGGAAATAAATATTTACTAGTCATTGTGGATGCTTTCACAAAATTTACTATAATGGAAGCAGTGAAATCTACTAAAGTAAAGCCGGTGGTACGTGCATTGCAAAGCATAATGTGTATTTTTGGAGTACCGGTACGAATTATTAGTGATCGAGGAACTGCATTCACGTCAAGGAGATTTCGCATATTTTGTGAATCATATGCAATACAGCACGTGTTAAATGCTGTAGCCACTCCGCGGTCAAATGAACAGTGTGAGAGGTATAATAGAACAATCGTTGGTATGCTTGCGACGTCGAGTGTTGAAACTGATAGTGACAAATGGGACCACCACGTAAAAGAACTGCAAAGCGCTCTGAATACTGCATTTAATAAAGGTATAAACAATACTCCAGCTAAAGCACTGTTTGGGTACCAAGCAAGGCCGATGGCCGAGGCCAGTTTATTAAATTCAATACAAACAGAAATAGATCGTATAAACATTACCGATTTGAGAAGTATTATGAAAAACCACATTAAGCACGACCAACTCAAGCAAAAGGAACGCTATGATAAACAAAGACGTGACGCGGCCCGCTTTGATGTAGGTGACTTGGTTCGTGTGTTAATTACCAGTGTCGCTTGTACCGGGTCGAGCAAAAAACTGTTACCGAAGTATAAGGGACCATTTAGGGTAGTCAAAGTACTCTCTAATGATAGGTACGAAGTAGAGGATCTACGGGAAAACCAGAGGCGCCGCAACAGCTGTTCAGTAGTTGCAGCCGCCAAAATTGAAAAATGCGTAACTATGATGCAAATATAAGTTGAAAAAAAAAGCTTATGTAGATACATTGTAGATGTTCATGTGGGTCACAAGACGTTGAGACGTGGACGATAATAACCGAGGCCGATATTGCCTGCTTGTTATTTGAGTCGAAACGTGTGACGTAGATAAAGATTGTTGTATGTACATGTTAGGTTTGTAAGTAGGTCACAAGACGGCAAGGTGTGGACAATAATAACCGAGGCGATACTGCCTGCTTATTGTTTGAGTCGAGCCGTGTGACGAAAGGTAAATAGAGTTAATGAAGGCATGATAGGTTGTAAGACGTGGATGCGAAGAAGATAACAACTGAGACCGATACTGTCTACTTGTTGTCTGAGCTGATGCGTAGATACACCTTTGAGATGGTAAAAGAGCAAAAGTTACAAGACGTAGATACGTGGACGATAATGACTGAGGCCGTTACTGCCTACTCATTGTCTGAGTTGACATGTGTATGAGTTTGTTGAAATGATTATAGCATGAATGAAAAAGAAAGCTGTAGACCGATACTGCCTATTTGTTAACATAGTTTTATGAAGAACAAACGGTTAGTATTATGTTATTGTTGACAGGTAAATAGGAATGCCTGTGGTAATTGGCGGTCTGGGACAGCCCGCATGGCAGGATGGCCGAATGTTAGGAAATATTTAACTGCATTAATCAGAACTATTTCCGGTAGACAAAACATTTCAGCAATTAGGCGAATATATGGCGACAGAGCTGTATATCAGCTGTGTTGGCGATATAATGGATCAGTGGGGAGAATACAGAGTTCCTTGTACGGCTTGACTTACTTTAGACGTAAAGTGCTCTATTGTTAATGAATAATCAAATAAGTTGTTTCCAATATATCCGATTATATTTCAGCTTCGTCTCGTAAGTAGATAGAGACGTAGTGCTTCGCACAGCACTAACTTGTCACATTCTTTAAAGTTAAATACTCCTCGCTATTCTCGCCGCTTCCGGTCGACCTCTCACATATCTAGTACCTTCAGTTTTCGTTTATGTGCTGACTTGGCATCACGTCCCGGCTTGAACCTTCGCATTGTAATAGGTGTGGTTATGACTCGACACGGACAGAAACGTAGGACCCGGAGTCGCTCAGATTCTCGGGAAAGAAGTGAAAGAAAACGCAGGACGCGGGATCGATCACAATCGCGGTCCCATAATAGTGATAACCGGTTATTCGATATGATGAGTGACATACAGAAACGTTTGGATAAATTGGAAAATGTCAGACAGTCGACTGCAGGAAACTATTCGTCACCTCACACGATTGTATCTGGCGACAATGTGGAAATAAAAATAGGTAAGTAATGCACTGTTTTTTTTTTCATTTTTATGTATGAAATAAGCGACAACGCTGCCAGTGAGGCCAGGTATGGATGTTATGCAAACAAAAACATTCATACACAGTTAAGCCTCGATTGTCACAATTTTTTCCATTAGTGAAATGGTATATTGACATCTCGTATTTTCTTTTTTCCATTTATCTCGTCGCTAGTGAAGTGACGTAGAAATTTATTAGTGAAATAAAGTGGCAAAACTGTTAGTGATACACAGCAGGCCTATTGAGTCAAAGGACTTTAATCCGAGATAATTGAGTAATTCTTTAAACAATCGGAGCCCTCTCCGAACGAACTGGGGACATCGGAGCGGGCTGCAACAACGGAAGACAACATACCCCCAGTCAAGGAGAGTAAAAATCCCACCTCGAAGTCGGCCAGCGGGAACCCATGGAAGACAGGAAAGCAAAAAGGAGGCCCACCCCACAGAATCAACAATAAAAAAGGTGCGTAAACATGCTGGCAGACTAAAATTTTTTTGTAATGTCTGGCAGAGCTTTACTAGTGATAAGTATATTTTGTCATGCGTTAAAGGGTTAAAACTGCCTTTTTCTGCCAATCCGAGACAAAAAAATTATTCCTAGAGAAGGGAAATTGTCTATTTCTGAATCTATAAAAATTAAAAAAGGTATAAAACATCTTACAAATTTAGGGGCTATTAGAAAAGTACGGTCATGCAGAGGTCAATTCATTTCCAACATTTTCACAAGACAGAAAAAAAGAGGGCTCCTGCCGCATAATATTAAATTTGAAACCTTTAAATGAATACATCAAAAATTTCCACTTTAAGTTGGAGGACCATAAAACAGTTATAAAAATAATAACTCCTAATAGCTTCATGGCAACAATAGATTTGCAAGACGCTTACTTTTTAGTCCCTATATACAAAAATCACCGTAAATATCTTAGATTTAGGTTTGATGGCGCTCTTTACGAATACCAGTGCATGCCATTTGGGCTGAGTTGTGCTCCTCTAGTATTCACTAAACTTATGAAACCAGTGGTGTCATACTTAAGAGGCCAAGGCTGTATATCAAATCTGTACTTGGATGATTTTTTGTTAATTGGACACGATTATCAAAATTGTCTCACAAACATATCATTAACCATAAGTACGCTTGAATCGTTAGGGTTCATCATTAATTACAACAAAAGTGAACTTGTTCCAAAACATACATCGACTTACTTAGGTTTTCTATATAACTCTTAGGACATGTCGGTTTCACTCCCAAGAAACAAAATAACAAACCTGTCATTAACCATTAACAAATTTCTAAGTATGCAAGCATGCACGGTTAGAGTTTTTGCAAAATTTATCGGAACCCTGATTTCGGTATGCCCAGCAGTGAGGTATGGGTTTTTATACACGAAACTTTTTGAGAGACATAAATTTTTGGCCTTACTAAAAGGCAATTATGAATCAAAAATATCGATACCAGCGTCCCTACATGATGATCTGAAATGGTGGCTCGTCCATCTGCCAAATGCCAAAAATTCTATCAGATCAGACAAATATGAAATTGAGATTTTTTCCGATTCATCCTTAACAGGCTGGGATATTTATTGCGCAGGTGTCAGGTCCCATGGCCTCTGGTCATCGTCCGAAAAACTTTCCCACATAAATTACTTGGAACTCTTGGCAGCATTTTTTGGCCTTAGGTGTTTCGCAAAAGACTTACGCGATTGTAACATTTATGTCATATAGATAACACCACGGCAGTGGCGTACATTAACCGGATGGGCAGTGTACAATTTCCACACCTTAACAAGCTAACTAGAAGCATTTGGGAATGGTGTCAGCAGCGCAATTTATTTATTTTTGCTTCGTATATTAAATCGGCCGACAATAAAATAGCTGACCAAGAATCTCGCAACTTAGAAATTGAAACGGAATAGGAAATAAGGGACTGGGCTTTTCAAGAGATTATAAACAACTTTGGTCAACCAAACATAGATCTCTTTGCAACCAGATCTAATAAAAAATGCGCGAAATTCGTCTCGTGGCTAGAGGATCTGGACTCCTGCGCAATAGACGCTTTTACACTAAACTGGTCGGAACATCCTTTTTTATGCATTTCCTCCATTTGCTCTCATTTTAAGAGTACTAAAGAAAATTATAGAGGACAGAGCCACAGGCATCCTAGTTGTACCTCACTGGACATCCCAGCCGTGGTTCCCTATATTCTTTTAAGAAGCAAATTGCTCCTATTTAGACCTAACAAAAAATTACTTTCTGTCGACAGAACGCTACATCCCCTTTGGCACCGGCTTACCCTGGCGGTCGGCATGTTATCTTGGAAGCCCTCCGACTGAAGAATATCCCTGAAGAATCCCTAAATATCTGTGTAAAATCCATCACGAATTCAACCCTAAACCAATACAATACGGGCGTCAAACTGTGGTGGGAGTTTTGCACTAATTCAAATGCAAATCCTTATAACATATCGGCTGTCTCAGTATTATAGTTTTTGACAATGCATTTTAACAAGGGAGCGACATACAGCACCCTTAATTAATACAGATCGGCTATTGCGCAAATCTCGGGCCCGGAGCTAGGGCAAGATCCTGGAATAAAAAGATTTTTTAGGGGAGTGCATAGTTTGCGGCCAACGTTACCCAAATATACACACACTTGGGACCCAGCGGTTGCTTTAGATTACATCAAAGAATTGAACAATGGTGATTTAAACTTGGAATTTCTAACCAAAAAGTTATGCATACTACTGGCATTGACTACTGCGCAGCGCGTCCAGACATTGTGTAACATTGATATATCTAACATACGCAATAATGAAACAGCTATTGAGATCGACATCTCCAAGCGTATAAAAACATCGGGAAAAAATAAAATTCAGCCTACTCTTATACCACCGTTTTTCCAGCAGGATATCAATATTTGCCCTGCTACTACGCTGCTGGATTATGTAAATTGCACGGAAAACCTAAGAGGCGACACAAAGCAACTATTTATCACTTACAAAAAACCATATCACAAAGCATCAACACAGACTATTAGTAGATGGTTGAAATCAATGTTGGACAAATGTGGCGTGGATACCGATCAGTTTAAAGCACATAGTACGCGACACGCGGCCACATCGGCAGCGGCCAGGAAAGGAGTTAATATTGACCGCATACGACTAGCAGCGGGCTGGACGGAAAATTCTAGCACATTTGCAAATTTCTACAATAGGCCTTTGATTCAGAAAAATATATTCGCTAGAAAGATACTTGAAGATGCCTGATCTGCCAGTGTGTTTTCGGTCCTTTCTCTTTTTTTTATAACAAAACTGTCAGGGGTAACAGGTCAATGGTTAGATGTATAGACATTTTTATATCATCTTAGAACACATCATCTTGTGTTGAAATGAATATATTTGATCTTATATTTTTTTTTTTAATATGTATATCTTGAGTTTTATTTTTCTTTTACATGCATTAATGAATAAACTGTATTTGTTACAACCTACTTTAAACATCTACGTATCTTTCTATTTACGAGACGAAGCTGAAATATAATTATAGGATCAAACGAACTTACCTATGTGAAGTTCGATCCTAATTATATGGAGGCTTCGTCGAAGTAAATAGCTCCCACCCGGCCCTTGGCTACGAAAATCCCATCACAGTTGTAACAAACAAAAAAAAAACCAAGGAAACTTTAAAGAAGACTGAAGGTACTAGATATGTGAGAGGTCGACCCGAAGCGGCGAAAATAGCGGGAGTATTTAACTTTAAAGAATGTGACAAGTTAGTGCTATGCGAAGCACTACGTCTCTATCTATTTACTTCGAAAGCCTCCATATAATTAGGATCGAACATCACATAGGTAAGTTCGTCTGATCCTATAATTTTATCTGACTAGTGCTTTATTCCTTACTAGACTGTCGGCGTAACATCTAAAACGTTGAGTTTTAAAGAGTGACCCAATATTTCAGCATAATTTTATGAGACCTTTACTGACCGATTTGTGGTACGTTTCTACATCGTAAATAGAAAAGGAAGACAATTATTTTTGGTCGAGGCAAATGTTATCGTGGAAATACCGAAAAAAAATACGTCTTTTTAAGTGGTGCTTTTGTGGCCTTATATCTCAATAACTATAAAAGATATCAGCTTAAATTTTGCACAGTTCGGTAGCACGTTTAAATTACTTTAAAATGACGTCTTAAAAATTTGCGCGTTTTTATTATTTATAACAACAAAAAAGAGATTTTCTATGATGACGGCAATATTTTACGGTATTCCGCCATGTTTAACCCGCTCCACTTCATTACTGGTAAGAGATATTGGAATAAAATGCACGTAGAAAACTTCCAAATTTTATAGGGATTATTTTTGCTGAATTATGTACACCCTTAACTTTAATAATAAAACGTCCACAATCAATTTTCTGTCGCGATGTACCATTAGCGCGCTTGAGTTCTCGATAACCCTCCCCCACCTCGATCGCACCGCAGGCGCAGGTCCCTATACTTCAGGCACGGGTTAGCTTGAAACGGCCGTGGTGTAGGTATTAACGATAATTCCACTTATATTATGTATGTATTTGTGGTCTGCATTTTCTTGATTTCTATTTTTTTAATTGAATTATGTGAGTTCAAATGATAACGTGTAAGTATATTGTTTTTTTTTTATTTAATTTAATTGTGTTATAATGTTATAAATTTATTCTGATAATTCTTCATCTTCTACCTGTGCAATGTTTGTATTAGTACAATTCATTTTGCATTTACATTCAGGTATACAAAACATGCCTTCATTTAATTCACGAGAATACTTCCAAACGAATTATTGTGAAAGCAGATGATACCGATATCCTGATTTTACTTCTTCACTTTTACTGGAATAGCAAGAAATTAAATTTGACTGAAATATTTATGGAGAAAGGACACAAAACCATAGCCACTAATAGGCACAGGTTTGTCCCGATCCATTCAATTGAGAAAGTTTTAGGAAAACATGTTTGTGATGGATTGCTGGCTTTTCATGCTTTAACTGGATGTGACACAACCAGTTCATTTTTTAAAATAGGAAAGAAGTCAGCATGGCAAATATGTTTTAAAAATAGTAAGGACTTTGGATTACAATATTTTGGGAAGGCTTCTTTAGAGGAAAGCCTGATTGCTGCGAGGAAGCTGGTTTCTTCCCTTTACCGCGAGAACAAATGCAAGAACCTGAACCAAATCAGAATAAAGTTAACACTGGGTACAAACAAGTCTGCCAAGGAACTTCCTCCAAATGAAAACTCATTTTACTTATATGTGCAAAGGTATTGGTACCTACAATACACTACCTATAAATGTTTTTGTAACGTTCTTTAATTTCTAGGTGTTATTTTCAAGTATACCTCTGGAGAATGAGTTATAACGGTACACCTGCCAAACTAAACCCGAAGAATTATGGGTGGATCTGCAAAAATGACATGTTGTTCCCGAAATTCGCTACGAAAGCCCCAATTCCTAAAGATATTAGATCAAATAATAATTAGTTTGTAACAATAGTAAGTGTGTTTGTAGAAATGAAGGCATGTTTTGCATACCTGAATGTAAATGCAAAATGAATTGTACTAATACAAACATAGGTAGAAGATGAAGAATTATCAGAATAAATTTATAACATTATAACACAATTAAATTAAATAAAAAAAACAATATACTTCACGTTATAATTTGAAGTCACATAATTCAATTAAGAAAATAGAAATCGAGAAAATGCAGACCACAAATATATACGTAATATAAGTGGAATTATCGGTAATACCACAGACCACATAGACTTGGCGTATTGAGTATTTAGTACGGTACCGAGCGTGCCATAAATCGGGGAAGCGACGTGTGGTAAATTAGGTGGGCGGGCGCTCTTTCTGCAGGCCTGCATTTAACCTTTTCATATATAGCTATTAAATTGAATTCTTTTAAAGTATATTTATGAAGAAAACATAATACAATTATTTTATTTAAATAGAATAAATACATTAAGCAAATGTTTATTGCATTTTATATAATTTTTAAAATAAAACACAATATAAGTTAACAATATTTTTATTGATATTTTCTATTTTGTTCTTGACCGTTGATTTCAAATAACTTGATTTGTATTTCTTGGGATTCGGTCAGTTTGATTAAAAAATAATTTTTTTCCTTCTTACATTTCAGTTTTATTAACCATCATCAGAGACTACAAGTTTTTACAAAAAAATATTTTATTTTACTTGCATTTATAAAAGTTTATTTTTTAATTAATGACTAAATTTACATCGTTCTGTTTGCTTCGAGTGTTTTGAAGCAACTAAAGTTATGAAGTATGTTACAGTCTATCTGGTGTTTTTTGGTTTGTTTATGTTATTCGAGATAAGTCTTAATTTATGTAGGTAAAGATTTTACAAATTTGCTAAGTGTTATGTGAAATTATGGAAAGATGCAAAGAAATTAAAATTATCCCTTATAATTAATGCAACAAATTGAAATATGTTTCGTTTAAATTTTCTACATCAGTGCGGTTGTTTATTGTGTTGTTATGTCTTTTAATTTGCAGCATTTCATGTACTGACCGAATCCTAAGAAATACAAATCAAAATATTTTTATTAAAAAAAAATAACAAAACAATTAACAATAATTTATATGATTCCCCTTTAAATAAAGTTAATTTATTTAAAACTTGCCTTTTTGTGGTTTTTACATTATAAAACATTTTTGTAAAATGATGACCTCTAATTTTAATGTAAGTTTCTGAAATTGCCCTTATAATTTCAATAATATGATTGGTATTATTAGGGAAATTATCCAATTGGTGAATTTCTAAATCATTAAAAATATTTGAATTTTGAAACTTTTTTTAAAACACTACACATAATTTTAATTTTTAGCTTCAAATCTATTTGAATATTTTTTCCAGTTTTAAAATGTCTTAAATGTTTTTCTATTTCCTTACATATTTATGACATCAGATGACGGATAAATAAGACCACCGCGGTCTTTTACAAATATTAGTTCATGGAAATTTTCCCTGTTTATTGAAAATAAAGCGTTTATACATTCTTCACATTTTAACGATTTTAAAATTGATTTTACCACAAAGCCACTTATATACACTATAATATATTCGTTGTACTCCGACAACTCCAAAGAAAAATTAAAATTATATTCAGTTTCAGGCATGTCATTTTCTAATATATCATGGGCTCTAAATTTATTGTAAGTTAAATTTATTTTGTCTATTGCAGAACTACAATTTAAAATAGAAATATTTTCCAAAGGAATGCAATTTCCAGAGAATGTTTCTTTAATTTGCATATGAATCAACAATTTTTTATATGCAGATTTAAATTGGCGGCTAGTTGGATTATTATTCCATCCCCCATGCTGTCTGATATTACAGAAAAAAAGAGAGACTATTTAAAATAAGTTACTTTACACATAAGATTAAATATTCTTCCTAATAAAATATTAACTAAGTATTTTAATTTTTATTATGTAGTAAAATAAATATAATAAAATCCGTATGAAAATATTCGAGGTATTTTTTTAAATCAAATGTATTATAATAACATGCATAAAAATAAATATAATAAAATTCGTATAGGTATAGCTCTTTTAAAAAACAATGGCATTAAAATACCATTTTATACAAATGTCGACTTAGTTTTATGTTTGTAAACCACCGAGTTGTAAACTAAATAATTTGACACAATTTACTACTCCAGTCCTGCAAACATGCTGGAGCGCAGGTACAACATGGCGTAGGCAGATTGCTTAAAATTTAAATTAAATAACAAATAACTCCGTAATTACTACTTACTGAAAAAAGGAAAAATTTTCATTTACACTGGTACCGGTGTCACTTCGGTTAGGACACACTTCAACAACACATTTACCCTTTATTACATACAAATATCTCATAAACAACAGATGTTTACAGCTCGATTGCATAAATCATACTGATCGCCATGCGACTGCTAGGCACCAGCGAGGCTCCACGGTGGCTTCATGCCTTGGTTCCTTGCAACAAGTCTATGTGGTCTGTGGGTAATACCTACATCACGGCCGTCTCAAGCTGACCAGTGCCTGAAGTATAGGGACCTGCGGTGCGGTCGAGGCGCGGGCGGGTGATCGAGAATTCGAGCGCGCTAATGGTACATCGCAACAGAAAATTGATTGTGGACGTTTTATTATTAAAGTTAAGGGTGTACATACCTAATTGAGCAAAAATAATCCTTATAAAATTTGGAAGTTTTGTACGTGCATTTCATTCCAATATCTCTTACCAGTAATGAAGTGGAGTGCGTTAAACATGGCGGAATGCCGTAAAATACTGCCGTCATCGTAGAAAATCTTTTTTTGTTGTTATAAATAATAAAAACGCGCAAATTTCTAAGACGCCATTTTAAGGCAAATTAAACGGGCTACCGAACTGTGCAAAATTCAAATTGATATCTTTTATAGTTATAGAAATATAAGGCCGCAAAAGCACCGCTTAAAAAGTCGCATTTTTTCGGTTTTGCCACGATAACATTTGTCTCGACCAAAAATAATTGTCGTCGTTTTCTATTTGCGATCTAGAAACTTACCACAAATCGATCAGTAAAGGTCCCATAAAATTATACCGAAATATTGGGTTGATGAAACATTTCGCATCTGCGGCCGCCGGTCTATACACAGTATTTAAAATAACGTACTTGATGGTCGCGAAAAGACGAATCGTCTTAGAAAATAACTTTTGTAAAGGATAAAAAACGTCAATGAAAAAGTGTTTTTGGTTTTTCGATCTCTTCAAGCAACGCCAGGAAAAAATAAAAACGAAAATTAAGAATTTTACTTTTTTTTCAAAAATCTCAAGAACAGCAACAGATATTTTCAATTTGTCAACGGCATATTTCTGATCGCCAAATTCTGCAACTTTGCCCTAATTTAACCGATGCTGTAGTATTTCTTACTATTTACTGATTTCAATATTTTGTATTTGTTTCTAGCCTGATTGAGTTTTACCAAGTTTTTCCATTCCACGTAACAGATGTTGGGCCATTAAATTATTTATTCCAGGTTAATGTTAAGAATGTCTTATATTATAAAGTAGTTGCTTGCTGCAAAATTTTAAGTGGGGTGTTGGCGTTTTACCAATAATTTTAAACAAATAAACAAAATTAAGCAACCGTTGCATAATGGCATGTACTATTCAAGGCGACTAGAATGATTTAATAGTTAAACGTATAATTCAATTTAAGATGAGGTGTATGAACATATATTTGTAAAAATATTTAATCATTTTTTTTCACAGTCCGTAAACGATACAGTATAAACTCAAGCTGCTATTTTTCATAATAATTAAAATTAATTCAATTTATAAAAGACTTTTACTAATCTTCAACGCACAATCTGGGAAATAAATAAATAAAGTTTAAAATAATTTTCCAAGAATATTTGCATCAGATACCAATTCAGGTTATTATTTTGTTCCTAGAAAATGATGTACTTGAAGATTTAGATAACGAAACAATGACATTGTTAATGGGAATTACAACATTTATTTTCATTTATTTCAATAAAAGTTGTATAGACAACTGTGGGAAGTACCGCCGTAATCCGAGATATATACAGCATTAAAATGTCATTTTAATTGTTTATTTTTAGTTATTATTAATCATATTAGATAAAATATTACAGACTGTTATATTATATATATGTATGATGCCATCGTACGCAAAATCAACAAAAAAATGTCTTGCAATTATCTAACCATAATTTTTTTTCTAATTAGTAATGTTTTTTTTCAGATATAATGCCGTTATATTTTAAAGAAATCTTTTACCGTATAGTTAATCATAATATAATTCGTCGCCCCAGAATAATTATCTTATGCTATATCCATTTTTGGGTCAAAAAATACATTTTCACACCGTTGGAATCATCAAAATTATTGTATTCTATATCCACAAAATTAACTACTTTAAATTAAGCAATAAAAATGTTTTCTCTGAATATTTATGCTATATCCCTTAATATAATCAACAAGCCAAGAATTATAATGTTCCCTTAAATATATCGAAATTATCTTGTTCTATAAGCTACCTTAGTGTTGCGATTATGCTATATGCGCATCACGTGATTTGACTAGAGACCAATATTATTTTCGTCTATATCCATTTTTTTATTTTTCAGAGGTTACTATGTTAACTTGGTTCCTCTGTTTTAGACTTCCTAAATCCTCAGTGCCTAAGACAATAATGTGCAGTAAAAGTGATCGTGTTTATTGTTATTCTTTACCACCAGAGAAACCATCAGAATGTTCATCTGATGCCTGGAAGTAAGTACCATAATTTTTTTAAATTTTAAGCCTATCTAACCTCAGATTTCTCATGTTATATGGAAATCACAATAAAAAATATGTAACTTAACTACTACTAATTTTATGTTTTTAACATTTTAGTTATTTAGTTAATGTATATTTTTTTCCTTACTTGTACTTGGAAAAATAATTGATGATGTCGTTGATGATGAAAATTCTGCGCCTAATTCTGAGAATGCCGACAACCATTTTAGAGAATGATAAATTATAAATTGGACTCGTATTGTTTTCGGTGTAACAATAATAAATAATAATAATATTAAAATTATCATTTTGTTACTTGTAACCTTGAGGAAATTTCTATTAATGTAAGAGAAAATGAACATTTCATGCCGAAACCAAACTCTCAGAATGTTGACAACATCTTAACTGAAAATAATCAGCAAGTTTCCCTTTTTTTTTATACCTGATTTAAACTACTGACTTATTTTCAGGAATGCTAATAATGAAATTATGTTAGAAATAACACAACGCGATGAAAATGGAACAAAGGAAGTGTCACTGTGATGAAACAAAATTTAGTTTATATTCCTGACGATGCAGACCTCATCTTAAACACTGATAGAAATGACGGTAGTGAAGTTTTGAAAACGAAAAATAAAACTAATGTCAAAGAACAGATTGGTAATACAGAAAATAGTACAAAGAAGCTAAGCAGGAAGAAGAATATGAAAATGTCAAGGGTGACATCGTTTCAAAACGACGTGTGCAGAAAAAAATTTGCCAGTCAGAAAAATGCCACTTTAAATGTTCACAGAAAATAAACAACGAAGAGCGAGATTTATTGCACAGAAGTTTCTGACATTTAGCTGATGAAAACGAAGCTGCACTTTTATTCAAAACACATTAAACATCATAGTGCTTTTCGAAAAAGAACAAAATATGAAATAAGTAAAATGTGCCATTCTTATGAATTCTTTTTCGTACTCTCTGCCAATAGTACTTTTTAAATACTCTTAATACCTCCAAGCAAAGAGGCTATTACTTTTTCAGAAAATATTAGGACCCTTCCACTGGCATTGCGAAATTCCAAGGAAAACATCCAAAAAAAAGGTGATATCTGAATTAAAGAAAGATTAAATCTTATCCGGCAGTAGCGTCCCATTACTGCAGAACTTCTTCAAATAAGCTTAAACTTGGAGAGGAATTTGACTTTTCGTAGGATGTACGAAATGTACGTGATTGAAACCAAAGGTCCTGTAAAATTTAATACTTATGACCAAATAATATTCAAAACGGAATTTAATATTTCGTTTTTTAACTCAAAAAAAGGACATTTGTTATAAATATGCTGAATATACCCAACTTAAAGAACCTATACCAGATGAAATGGAAAAATATAACTGACATATTGATCGGAAAAGTATAGGCAACAAAGAAAGAGCCAGTGACAGAAGCAGATATTTCCATGATGAAACCTGTTAACGAAATTGCAAGCCATTTCATTTCAGTTTGTAGTTTTCCGTGATGAATTAAGTTTCTGCCCGTCTAGTCCAGATGGTGCCACTGATTTCTAGTGGAACAGTTTGTTTTGCAGATTTTTACGCGTATAAAAAATGCCTAAATATCTATTTGCCTTTATTGCTCATACTGTACCCTCAAATGTTTGTCTCTTTCCAAACTATAATTGAGTTTAGGTAGCAGAACACTGCGGTGCTACTTCCTTCTTACTAGGGTATCGTTCTGAAGTCAACACCTGTAGTTCAGCGATCTGGTAAAATTTATGTTTTCTAGTATTATCGTGCAATTTTATGACCATCAATATTTAAAAAGTTGCTGTTTTGATTTAACGTACCTTTGGGGTAATTTTCATAATAATATTGTAGCGTATTTATCATTGGGCGAATTTGCTTTTCGGTTATCAGTTCACGTTGGTTGTTCTTTTGACAAACTTTTACATTCCATCTATTTTGATAAAATGATTGTAAGAGCGAGCTCTTTTTTCTTCTCCCTGAACATTTGGCTTTCGTCTTTTGACACTACATATTTCTATCTGACCATGCAAATAAATATCTTGTTCGTTTTTAGTTGTAATTTCGTAAAATCTTCTAAAAACTTCATGTCTGTTATCATCACTAACTTTATTAAAGCACTTCATTGGACAACTAAAAATAAATTCCCTTTAATTTTAGCTAATAGTAAAATATATAAATAAATCTAACCTGCAGGAACTTTCAATGGCTTTAGCATGAACAACATGACTTTTGTAATTTACGTATTCTTTTCCTTGGGCCTTACACGACTTAATACGATTTCGTAATTCTTCCATTTCTTTTCACTTAAATATCAGCAAACACTTATTTTGATATGCACAGGACAGCTGATTAACATGAAATATTTTTTAGGTTATATGTAAAAATTGTTATGTTTACTGCAGAAACAACCCAAGCACAGTACTTGAGTTGCTTCTGCACTAAACGGTTAGTAGTGTCCGAATAAGAAACCGAAATGTTCTGTTCAAAGTTGTGTTCAAGGTCAGGGGGCAATAACATGTGTGGGAACAGGATACTGTCTAGCCCATTTCCGTTAATTGGTGACTCATATAAACATATGGTGGTATAAACAAATACTTTTGCCATGACAGATTACAAAAATTAATATTATTAGAAAAATAAAATATATTTGCTTTAATAAAAATACTCTGTATATCATTCTATCAAGTAATTGTTAAGTTCCTTAGTATATATGTATGTATAAAAATTAAAACAACTAGAGAATAAGTATATTTAGGCGCGATGACAAAAACACCCTGTATATACTTCTTGGTTAATATTTTCATTCACCTAATAAAGATATGATGGATATGCAATGTACTAAAATAAATGCACATCCTAAGTTTGTTTCTTTCCCAGAGACAGACAACATCAATTTAACAATAATTATTAAATTTTATTTATCTGGTTTATTATACTGGTGTTATGTGTGTCATCGATGCTTGAGAAAGATATGCCGGCTTAAATGGCCATATGGTATTTATCCATAATTAGAGACATGATAACATGAGAAATTCGCATTACAGTTTTATTTTTGAGGCTTAAATTACATTGCAGTTATTTATTATCTAATTAATACATTTATTCAGCAACTGGCAGAGGCGTAGCTATAGAGGTATCCATGATATGTGACCCATCACTAAGGTTGCCCTATAAGACTTTAAATAGACAAGCTTAAATAAATTTTCACAAAAAACAAACTAGACATTATACTCTTCCTCGTTTTATTATAATAAGAAAAGGACTTATATTGGAACATTTTATTATAAGGAATCCACTAGACTAATGTGTATACTGTGCCAACTAAGAGATTGCTATATGTCACTGATTGATGACAACCCCCATAGTTGAAGTAAAAATAACAAAACAAGATAACACATAAAATTTATACTGTCCTCAATAAAAAAAATGATATCCTGTTATGCAGAATACAAACTGCACTTTCCCACAAACATGACGTCATCAACATCTATAAATGCATACAAAGTGCAACAGAGACCTATATTTTTTTATTTAAATGAACTTAATAATTTAAAGCATGAAGCTTGAGAAAATGATCTCTTTTATTTTCACAATTAAATTCTGGAGGGGTTTGTAACTTTCGTGTGAATATTTACAATAGATTTAGTCACGCCTACCAAAAAATAAGTGTTTGCTTTTCATTGACTCTAGATTTTAGAGTAGGGCATGCAATTCTTTTTAAAGCAATATTACTGGTTGTAAAGAAAATTCAAATATAGTGGGATTAACACTATATATCTCTACAGAAAATAATTTAAGTTCAGTTTATTAAAACATTATTTTAATATACATATCACGATGAAAATTAAAATTTCTAATGGTACTTCGAGTGTGGTTGATAGACCAAGAAAGTCTATCAAAGTGCTGTCCCATCTAAAAAGAAAAATTGGCTCAGACGATTTCGAAGTCATTCAAGAAGAATTCAATCAAAGTTTTGAGAGTGAATCCAGTATTAAAGTACTGAATGGTTCATTTAGCAAACTCAAACCAATAGGTGCAAAAAGGATCACAAAAAGTTCTTCGAAACAGTGGTCCGGCAGTTCAATCCAGCAGTCCGGCAATTCAATCCAGCAGTTTAATCCAACCAAAACATCCACTCCACAATACGAAAATATCAGTGACGTCGAGTCAAGTAGGGGTGATAGATAGAGAGGGTGAGCAGGAAGAAGACAATGATGTAGAACACAATACGACGTTTAATTATCAGGTAGATGTTTTGGAGGAAAACCA
Organism: Rhamnusium bicolor; assembly: GCA_029963845.1. Classification (NCBI taxonomy): domain Eukaryota; kingdom Metazoa; phylum Arthropoda; class Insecta; order Coleoptera; family Cerambycidae; genus Rhamnusium; species Rhamnusium bicolor. The sequence goes on from JANEYF010001620.1 coordinate 405,735, forward strand.
ACTCACCAGCCGTTACATGCAAGAGGTGGCAGGATTTGTGAAAAACACGCAGCAAATGGTGGCAGCCAAGTCGACCAAAAGAGCGGAGTTGATGAAAAAGTTACAGAAATACCAAAGAAATGTTAAGATGTGCAGCGCGCTTTAATACAAATAGACAAAATAATCACCTTTGGCAATCAAGTTCCTATGTTTATAGACAATAATTTACGTCAGGACTCTAACTAATTTTAAGTTTATTTGTAGTGCTTTGTATATAAATTATTATTTTTATGTAATAAATATTTAAAAATTTCATTTTTATTTTATTGATAGTAATTACTTCCACGTTCAGTGGAAGTTTAGGAACGCAAACAAATTTTTTTAAAAAGGTAAACATTATCAGAAAAAAGTAGTGCTAACATTTAGAAAATTAATTTACTGTCTATAAAATATTTTAAACAATAAATATCAAAAGCTTTTTGTTCAGACAATAATTTCAGAAATGATTTAAAAACAAATCTCAAAATAAAGTTAACATTTCTTCAAATTATAAATCTTGAACTTACTATAAACTGGCTCAAGTAAATACTTACATGCTCATATTTCACGATATTATTATATATTCACCTTAGATAAATATAATTTAAAATCTTGCCAGACACCTGGTAATCTTTGGAATAGACAATAGAAATTTTTTAACAAACAACACTACACTTCCCTAGTCCCAGTAAATTTCATTTCAACATTTCAATCACAAGATATGTATATTGAAAAAGTACTTTTTACTGAGGAAAATATAATTGATAACTTTTATTCAGTTAAACAACGACAAATTGAAATTGTATCTTTCAATTTACATTTAACATATGTTGTTTTCAGTCGATGAAAAATATAACGTTAAATTTAAACCTACAATTATAAAATCTCAATTAACCATATGCAACCAGTAATTAGACACAAGACATAAGATTTTGCATAATATTTACTTTAATCAATGAAGTATAAACATAACTATAAACACAACTGGAAGGCTAACCTGCCGCTTGCGCTATAGTATTTAATGGCGGGTTTACATGCAGCTAAAGTGAGCAGGGAATTGGGCAGGGAAGTGGGCAGCGCGAGTATGTAAACACGTCGCTCGCGCTGCCACTGCTCATGCCAGAGCGCTGTCGCTGCGGCAGTTTCTACGTCCTCCATACGCGTGCCAGCTGTATGTAAACAGTCACTTGCTTCAAGGCTGCTATAGGGCAGGACAGCGGGCAGCGCGAGTAGCAGCGGCAGTGGCTGCATGTAAAGCTAGTATAACACGAGCTCAGTTAGAATAGTGCGGGTGTTGCTGAGTGGGCAACTGTTCTTTTCTGGCACATGAGTAGTTATGGGCAAGTGACTGCTGGCAATAATAATTTGTTTGTTTATTTTAAAACTTAGTAAAAATAGTTGGAAATTTTGTGTATTAGTTTGTTACATATAGACAATAATAATGGTTAAATATTGCTCTGCTTATGGCTGTAAAAACGAATGGAAACCAAACGGAAATGTTATTTTTCACAGGTAGGTACATACAGTAGTATACTTATCAAGTATAGATCTTACCTAAAACAAATACTTTCATTTGATATAAGTAGTGTAAGTTTACCAAGTGGAGAGATGTGTAGTTTACATAAATTAATATTTATTCGATAGTTTATTATAATTTTAACCTTAAAATATATTGAATAAATCCGAGGGGTCAACCACTGTGTACAATACTTGGATGTTTTTGTGTACAGTAACTAAACAGTACTCGCACATTACTAGACAGTACTTGTACATTACCACAGACAGTGTACAATACCTAAACAGTACTCGTACAGTACCAGATAGTACCTATACATTACCACATTTCGTGTACAGTATCAAACAGTATCTGTACAATGTTAAACAGTACCAGACAAATTTGTTGAATCTTGTTCCAACAGTCAGTTCGCAGGAATCCAGTGAGTGAATCGAGTGCAGTTTTATTATTTTGGTAAGTATGTATTTTTTTGTGTACAGTTTTCAAAAGCATCTCCAAGATAACAACCTAGGCTCGTAGTGATTTAGGTATATAATTTTTCTGAAATGCACTTTTAAGTTTGATCGGTTCGTTTATTGCTGCATTATTCTCACATTTTTTCTTTAAGCTTCTCTTATGTCACCTTCTCTTCAAGTTCTTTGATTTTAATTCGTAATATCTCAATTAAAAAAACCATTCATATAACTGTGTTAGTCATCGAATTCTGAACAAGATTCAACATGTCTGTTCTTTCGTTTGTCACATTTTCTTTTAAATACAACAACTTAAGAACTGAAAGATCAATAGTATTGTGTGATGTGTTTAACTTGAACTATTGAAATTTGGACAATAAATTAGTCTCAAAATTAGTGTTAGCTGAGGTGTTAGCTAAATGGAGAAGTCTCGGGAGAAGCTTATTGTTTTAAGAAAAAATTTAGATTAGTAACTCGATTATATCTCGGTAATTATAAAAGTATTAAATATTAAAAAAACAAATACCTGCCTAGGATGACAGCCTTAAATTCTACAAAAACAAAAGTAACTCATAGTATACTGACGAGCATTCCACCCTCGATTTCACCAATCAAGCCGGCATCATCGGGAGATGACTACGAGGATGAATAGTATGTAAATTTAAAAAAATGCGAAAGTATACTCCTTGAAAATGCAATAAGGCAAACTGTCTGCGAAGAGTATAATGTTCACCTCTAGTTTAACATTTGTGTTTCGAATTTTTGGTTTGGAATCACACGTTTTTCATAACCTTTCTTCATATTTTATTACAGTGCCCTTCATAAATATACTTTCACAATTTCAATTTTATCAGTCGGTTTCTCGGTCGGTTTATAACAATAAGTGGAAAGAATGCCAAGGTATGAAAATTTCAGTTGTCTTCTTTATTTTTATTCGGAGGGTAAGTTCTAGGGGCTGATCATTCTTTCAACGTAAAGTAAAAAAATCTGAACCCCTTATAAGTTTAAGCATTTAAGCGAGAGGTGAGCTATTAGAGATAAAATCACCACATCCGCATCCGCATAATAACATCAAATTTTAAATATATTTACTAGAAATTGGCTACGCCAATTTCTCGCTCCTGCGGAGACCGGACCGCGTAGTAGCCGGCATTTATCGGGCCTTCGGCCCTCACGGAAATGGCCTGCGGCCATTTCTTCCCAGTTCAGTGGCAAATTACCGGATTAATATTTATCGGGCCTTCGGCCTCACGGAAATGGCCTGCGGCCATTTCTTCCCAGTTCAGTGGCAAATTACCGGATTAATTTAATTTTTGTGGGTGCAGTTGACACCGAGATTAAAATAATTTTTCGTAGTGCAGTTGGTGCGAGCACCCGAAATGACTCTATCCCAAGCAGGGTGCGGACGTTCTTGACCACGTCACGTCAATAGCTGACGCAAAGTCCAATAATTTCTCGACTTTAAACGCTCATATCTTCGTTATTTATGGAAATTAAGGAACGAAAATGTCGCGGCGCACTGTAGAAATTCAGATATTTTCGATTTCGACAACCGCGAACCATCAAAAGTGTCTACGAAAAAAGCCTTTAGAGCCCCCAATTTCGTCGATTTTAGACAGTGAGGGTCCGATGAAAGGGAAGTGTCACACATTAAAAGATA